>PVKE010013874.1:0-35875 GCA_004027555.1 Craseonycteris thonglongyai
GGACTTAACAGCAATGACATTTCCCCTTTATCTTAGCCAAACAAGAAAAAGTAGGAAGAACTGCATTAGGAGAGCCTACATAAGGGAAGATAGAGACCCATGCCTGCCGGGGTCCTGTAGTTGCAGCTCTGAGCCAGAAAATAATCATGTTAATGGCATGTGTCCCTGGAACACAGAGAACAGTGCTTGTGTCCCCCTTGGTGACTTCACAGGGCCTGAGATCATCTGAAACTATGCATGAAGACAGGGCTGCAATAGAGAGAATCCCACACTTTTGCCAGTTGGCTTGGTGGAGTGTGTCTGTCATATTGACTCAAGCCGCTGTGATTGGACCCTACCCAAAATGGAGACCAACAGGGATTAGCAGATACCAGCAGTAAAAGGTTGAGAAATGGGGGATTCCAAAGGTCAGCCACGTCAGGGAATTTAATTCTATGAGGAGGTCTCTGTGTGTTTTAAGGGCAACTGGCATTTGTTTTAACTAGGTATGACAAGACACACAGACACAGAAATGGATGTTTTGAAGAAAGTTTATTATACTTGGAAATCCCTAGATACAAGAAGCATGCCACACAAGAGGGCCACACAAAAAAGTACTGAGTTTGGTCAGGAGGCAGAAGGTGTGGGGGGAAATGTAAGCAAGAGCCTTTATTGTGATTTTCATGGGAACAAACCAGAGAAGCATGGTGAGCAGGCTTAGGATCTACTAGTTTGAGTAATTTCAGTGGATTCTGGGGCATGGGGTTGTCCTTAGTTGTCTGGTATCTACCCCAGGGAGCAGAGGGCAGGTAGATAGTGGACTAGAGTGTTAACCCCCCCACCCAAAAGAAGTGGTGGAGGTCTGGATGCTCAACTGGTTAGTTTGTATTTGAAAGGTATGCATATAGGCAACTTGCTTACTATCTCAAGGAACCAGCTAATCCTGGGAGAGGCCGTCACTCCAGACAGAGTCAGCAAATCTCAGGATGTCAAAGCAACAAGATATGAAAATTAAAGATATGGACAAATACTGTAGGTGCCCCAAAATAATTCGTGGCTGAGCTTTAAAAAAAAAGCTAGTATTTTGATGCCTGCCTTACTGGGAGGCTTGATGGTGAACCAATGTTATAGCTAAGAGAACTATAGTGACACCAGAGGTGTGAACCTTTGTCTATTTGTCCTCAAGTCACTCTCCCCAGATGGAAGAAAGACAACCAGTGTGGCAGATATATGGCTTACCACTCTCAGGGCACGTAGGGACTCTGCTCTAGAAATTGCATTTGAAACAGCAACTTTCAAAATTACTGAGGTTGTTTATTTAAAATTGGATATATACTCACAACTTTCTGGACTTTAGTCTTCACATTTAGTTTATTTAAAGGCTCAGTGAAAGTTATCTATCATTCCAAAGTCCCAATGTTTTACTTTTCATTTAATTCTCTTCATCTAGTGTCTAATAGTCCTTGCAATGTTTTCATACTATGTTGATGACCTGAGGGTGGCATTTTTTTTTCTTTTGAGCCCTTATAGATCTGAATCTTCTGGTACCTTCACACATACATTTTGCCTGCATTTTGAGTTTGAATCAGAGCTGTTATGGTTACATTTTTGGTGAAATTTGTATGTGGAGAGAAGGAAGACTGGAAACTGCTCTTAATGTTTATTATTTTTTGCATAACCTGCATTAAAACTTAATTCATGTAGAGTTTTTCATTTCTTTTAATTCAAGAAAATATCGACATCTACATATTGAAGTATGTCAAAGTCTACTGATTTTGCTTGATACATAGTAATACATTTCCTTCGGCTAGCTCAGATTTTTTTTTTTTCAGGTAAATGTGTTCTATTAAAATTTTGTTTATTACTTTTATCTAATTTTCTCTGGTGTTTAATCGAAAAAATTCTAGCATTCCTAAATTGACCCTCTTTATGTTTTCCATATACGAGGGCTTCCCAGAAAGTATCCAGCCATGTAACATGAAAAACAGAGGCATCTATGGCTGGATTTCTTTCAGGCAGCCCTCATATACCCTTCCAATTTTGAATTATTTAGGATTTCTCAGTTAGGAATATGTTCAGGTATAAATAACAGAACACAACGTAAACAGTGGATTAAACAAGTATGGTTATTTCTTTTTCACAAGAAGAACAGAGATAGGCAAGGCATGGCTAGTGCAACAGTTTTAATAATAAACTATAGACCATGTATAGTGTTTTGTAATTTGGACCCTATGTCTCCAAGACAAGGTCAAAAAGTGAGAAGAAACCATTCTTTTTATGGTACCTGTTCATTAACATAGTTTTATTTCAGAGAGTAATGAGCATGGAACACAGATTATGTCTAGCAAATCAGGTCAAGGCACCTTTTTAAAAAGTGAAAGAGGAACTAATTAATTCTGTAACTAAAGAAAATTCCTTTTGGACTTCAGTAAATTTTGATTTCAGTTTCTAGTGTTGCATGTAAGGGGTTTTATCTTTTTTGTAACATCATGCATTTTTAAAGATTTACTGTATTTTTACTGGTTTTGACAGAGAGAGAGGCAGAGAGTGACGAAGAGAAGGGGGAGGGCCCAGAATCGTATTAATGGTTGCACCTCATTAGCTTTCCACATAGCTTCATTTCATAGGTGGGTGTGGGGCTGCACAGGACAGGAACCAGCAAGGGGCCTCCCACACAGGAGGCACACCTGGGACAGGAGCTGAACTGGGGCCCACATAGGAAGCTCACCCTGGGAAAAACTGAACTTGGAGCACACCCCAGTTCAGCATATGGGTGTGCACGAGCCTGAGCCAAAATTTGATCCTTGAACCCCAGGGCTGCAAGACGAGTTCACTCAACCCACTGAGCCATCTGGCATCTCCATGAATTTTTAAATTAAGAGCCATGGGAAGCATTTTTCAAAGACTGTATACAATAGCCATTACTATTTTGCACCTGATGATTGCACAACATATATTAGAAAATAATCAACTCTTGGTGACCAGTTGGATCTGGGGTCATTCAGGGATGTTGCTTCTGGACTGACACAGCACTGACAGGACTACTTCTTGGCATGGGTTGGTAGAAAAGTTAACCATTGAGTCAAAAGTTAGGGTAGACTTAGGCTTTTGATAACCTTTCTTGCCCTAAAATTTTGCATCCAAGGGCCAGTGTCCATGTGTGCTTTATGAAATACAGAATGGAGACACTGAACAGCAGCACCTGGGCTCAGGGTACATGTGAGGTGGAAGACATTAGATCCAAACGTCTGATCTGCAGGAAGAACCATGTGGAAGCATTTTGCAAACTGTAGATCTCTCTATACAATCCAATATCATTGTACATATCTGTTCCACCTCATTGGTGAAGAACCCTATGCTCTTTTTATTCTCTCAGAGTAGAAAACACAATGATAATCTGTTGTCTGTTTTTTTTATAACTTATTATAAAAGTATATTTCTATTGTAAACTTATGAGGCACATTAGCATTTGCTGAGTATGAATAAATACCTATTTGTATTCATTTAATATACTAGTAGGTATTCATACTCAGTGAGTGCCAAAAAATATACATAATTGCTCATTTGGCAGTCACTAAAAAGTTAGGGCAGAATCATTATACCCACTTTATAAAGTAAAGACTTTCAGCTCCAAGTATATCATGAATTTACTCTAAATATCATAATAAATAGCAAGAATGAATGTGTGTCTGACAATTTAAGTGGCAAATAAAATACAAGGGTTGGAAAAAATGGTGGTGGGGGGGTAACCAAGAACAAACATGGTTTAAAGTATTATTATGAATGATTTAATTTAAACTCAGTGATCTAATATGTTGGTGCAAAGTAATTGCAGTTTTGGACCATGAATTTTAAATCACTATAACTAAGCTCAAACACATCTTTATTAATCAAAATAGAAACCATTACAGTCAACACATTTTTGCCAATGAGAAATAAGTTTGTGTATTCCTGGAGCATAAAAATCTACACTTTGAGACTCAACCAACTCTTGAAAAGCATTTTCTGCATCTTGCCGCTTGTGGAAGTGTTTTCCCTGCAAAATGTTGCCCAGATGCTTGAAGAAGCTGTAGTCAATTGGCAAGAGGTCAGGTGAATATGGCAGATGAGGTAAAACTGTGTAGCCCAATTCATTCAACTTCTGAAGAGTTAGTTGTACGATGTGCAGTTGGGCATTGTCATGGAGAAGAATTGGGCCCTTTCTGTTTACCAATGCCAGTTGTAGGCTTTGCAGTATTTGGTGCATTTCATTGATTTGCTGAGCATCCTTCTCAGATGGAATGGTTTTGCCAGGATTCAGAAAGCTGTAGTGGATCAGACTGGCAACAGACCAGCAAACAGTGACCATGACTTTTGGTGCAAGTTTGGCTTCAGGAAGTGCTTTAGAGCTTATTCGCTATCCAACCACTGAGCTGATCATCACTAGTTGTTGTATAAAAGCCATTTTTTTGTCACACATCACAATCTGATTGAGAAGTGGTTCATCGTTGTTGCATAGAATAAGAGAAGATGACACTTGAAAACGACAATTTTTGACTTTTGGTCAGCTCATGAGGCATCCACTTATTGAGCTTTTGTTGCCTTTCCAATTTGCTTCAAATGCCAAACAACCATAGCATGGTTGACGATGAGTTCTTGGTGATTGCTCTCAATTGGTCATTGTCAACTTCCAGGGGCTGACCATTTTGCTTCTCATCATTACAGCTCTCAGTCTCCTTTGCAAAAGTTCTTGAACCACCACTGCACTATACACTCATTAGCAGTTCTGAGGCCAAAGGCATATTTGATGTCATGAGTTGTCTTTGCTGCTTTATGACCCATTTTGAACTTGAATAAGAAAATTGCTCAAATTTGCTTTTTGCCTAACATCATTACCATAGTCTAAAATAAATATACATAGCAAGTAATGAGTCATTATCAAAAAAACATAAAGCAGGAAGATGGGATGGCTCAGCAGGTTAAGCACTCGCTTTGCAGCCCTGGAGCCTGAGGATCGAATCCCGGCTCTGGCCCATGAAGACCCATATGCTGAACTGGGGTGTGCCCCCAGTTCAGTTCTTGCCGGGGCCTATGCAGGAGGCTCCCAGCCCAGTTCCTGCCCTGCACAGCCCTGCGCCCACCTGTAGAGTGAAACTATATGGAAAACTAATGCTGTTAACTATGGAGACTTCTCTGGGCCCTCCCCCTTCTCTCTGTCACTCTCTGTCTATTTCTCTCTCTGTCAAAAACCAATAAAAAAAACATAAAGCAAAAAGTGTGCATTAAAATGATTTATAATATAACTAAACTTATTTAAAAATGCATTCCAACATCAAATAGCAAATTTCAACAGTGCAAAACCACAATTACATTTGGACCAACCTAATAGAAGCTAGATGATATATACAAATTTATTTCTAATTTTTAATTTATTGATTGATATGTTTGGTGTTGACTCTGCATCATTCAGCCTTGAAAATGGATGGGTGAAAAAAAATGACTGTCAGAAGGCGCAGTGGCCATTGTTGCCAAGAGTGAGGCACACTGCTCCTGTACTCAGCAGGGTCCAGGCGTGCTTCCCTGTGTAATCCTGTCAGATCTCATTTTGTTTATCAATAGCAATATCCATGCTTCTTAAATATCAAATATCCACTATATCCAAGAAGCAAATATCTGATTTAAAACTTAATGCAGATAATTACTCAATCAGATATCCCTGGGAAGTAATTATTTTTAAACAGCCATAGCTATTTTGATTAGATGGATATTTAGGCTCTCTTTTTTGCCATGTCTGATTTCAAAAGAGAGATGGTAAGATTAAAAGAAAAATGTAGTACTGGTCTTATGACAGTGTAAGAGATTTTTACAAGTCAGGTTGTAAAGTAAAACCAGGATCAATTGGGATCCTAGTTTTACCTGGAAGATCCATAAGGACATCACCACTCTTGTTTTGCATAACTGAAGAGAGGCCTCAGTTTTGTTTTGCTTTTTGTTGTTTTCATTTTACTTTCTTTCTTTGCCATGGCAAAATGTATAAGGTGCAGAGTATCAGTACCTGAAATGTACTTAAACACTGCTGGGGCGTGTGCTTCTGAATCAGAAAATTTCATTATGTCCCAGTTTTAAACTCCATGAATGAGTTCAACAGTGTCTGTGGTCTGCAATCCTAGAATAATTTCTTGGACTAGTCCAATCAGTATGGCATGATGAACAATGGCTAAAACAACTACACAGGTTAGGTTATATATAAAATTTCTATGACAAAACTCTGAAATCGTTTTTTTAATTTCTGAACCCCTCTGTGAATTCCCTACAGTAACCCCCCGCCCATGTCATTTACTGGCTCTTTCTTCATGTATCTCATTTCCTCTCCTTCCTTCCCTTTCATTACACATAATTTCTCACCACTTAATTTCTTTCAACGTATCTTCTATATTTCTACCCTTCTCCTTTTTCCTTTTTTTCCCACTTGCTTTTATTCCTTCAATATTCATCCTTCATGCTATTGAGCAAACCATTACCAACAATGTATCTGTATTTAAAATACTAAATTAATTTATAAAATAAGCCTCTGGTTCTCATTTTTATATAAAATATTAGGTGAGTTGCAAATCTTATACTCTCTACCAAAAAAAAAAACCCAGAAAATCTTAATATCAACTGATGTGTGTGTGTGTATGTGTGTGGGTGTAAGAAAAAGAAAGAAGGAAAGATCACAATGATTTGTACCCTTGGGTTATTTTTTCCCCAAGAATAGAGAAGGGCAAGCAGGTAGGAAGGGAGAGGAGGAGAAAGAATGACAGAGAGAGAGAGAGAGATTACAACTCAGCAGAATACCATGTGTATCTTAGACTAGTATTTAAAAATATATATGCTATGCTCCACTTTGAGGAATGTTTAATTTTCCAATCATTCATTACAGACTGTCTTGTGACTGATAACAGCCTAATCTACATTTTTATCCATTTTCACCCCATTGTAAATTCTGCACTTTTTCTTTTGATTCTTTGTGCTTAGATATGAAGAGTACCTGTATTTCAGTTTATACCATGATTCAAATTATACTACAAGCTACTTTATATTGAAACTATTGGGAACATAAATTAACAGAGTATTTATTTAACACATGCATTGAGGTTAATTTTTTTTAAATATGGGAAATTTCTAATTTATGTTTTAATATAAAAAGCAAATATATTATAGCTAATGAGATTAAGTACCTTTTATGTGTCATTAAGTAATTAAAAGATATATATATATATATATATATATATATATATATATATATATATATTCTACATTTAAAACTTTTATTCAACAGATGTGGCATTTCACATTAAGTAAAAACTAATCTCTAATATTTTCCAATAGCACTTCTTTTGATATATACATTCCACATAGATATGAGTGATATAACTTTTAGGTCCCAACAATTCATTTAAATTATATGTCTTATATATTTTGACAACTATCTTAATTCTAATTAATGCAAAACACAATGTGAGAGGTATACTTCAAATAATTACTCTTTGCTTCCAGTATTTTATATTACCTTATGAAGTAAATTAAATTGTCAGTTAATTCAGATGTATAAAACTTGATAAAAATCAGTCCTACTTTTGGCAGTAAATTTCTAAGTGTGGCATACTCTTTAGAAAGTGTGGCTTATTTGTGATGTTTTCTTCTCACAATGTGTAGAAAACATGGTCAAGTTTCTTGGAGTTCCGGGCTTATTTCTGACTCCCCCAGCTAATTCAATGGTGTGGTTACTCTGTGCTGTTCTCAATTCAAGTGAAGTCCTATAGAAATGAGAGGGTCCTTCCTCCTGCAGCTGGTTCATCAGTGCCCATGTCTGAGCTGTTTCAGCAGTCAGGTTTCTGCTCTTTCCTTATGTATCTCATTGTGTCCCTTCTCTTATCTTGCAAACGTAAGTGTTACCTCAATACCTGTTCTTCAATGTTAGATGGATCCATAGCCTGCTCCAGCTTCATTCATCCTCCGTAATATTGTCTATTATAGTTGTTGTAGTTAACAAAAGTGAAAAGCTATGCTGTGCCAATTACTGAATGAGGTGCTTCACAAATCCATGGGGTAGGTTTATTTGTCAGTCCTCTTTTGCAAGTGATCACACTAAGCCTTAGAAGGCCATATGGTTACTAAGCAGTGGAGTTAGGATTCAACCCCAGAAGCAAGTTAGTCTCTGTTTTGCTAAATTAGTTTTATAATGGAACCATTCACTGCAACCAACTAAATATATTGCTTCTTATTAAAATCACACCATCGGTAATATTTCTCTTTTTTCACTTCATAGCACAGCTAGTGGTATTTAATGCACATTCTAGTTCAAAATAGTAATATTCTACTAGTGTTGGCTCTTTAATCAGTTTGTAAAGACAGTCTTTTAAGAGCAGAGTCCTGGCATTCTGTTTATAATAATTAGAATAGGAAAATGGATGTGAGGCAAATTGGACCCATATGTTGAACTGGGGAGTGCTCAGTTCAGTTCTCACCGGGGCAAGACCCCGGTCCAGTTCCTGCCCTGTGCAGCCCCATGCCCACCTATGGAATAAAACTATGTGAAAAAACCGATGATGTGCAACTATGGAGACTGCTCTGGGCCCTCCCCATTCTCTCTGTCTCTGACTCTGTATCTCTCTCTCCCTTTCTGTCAAAAACAATAAATAAATCTTTAAAAAAAAGAAAAAAAAAAGAAAATGGATGTGAAAGGTGTTTGTGAGTACTATGAAATATTCTACTACTGCACAGTATAAAAAAATATTCATTTATAGTTTTCAAGCCCTTTTATACCTCATTTAACTCACTATCAGAAAATTATGCTGATTGTTCTAAGAATCTGGTTAATTAAATACATTCCATATAAACCATATATGGGTTATCAATTTCAAAGAATTAGAAGAAACAAAAAGTTTATTCCAGACCAAGCCTACTTTAATAACATTTCCTCTTTCCTTGGGCTAAAAACAGTCTTCCAGAAACTTAGAATCATGCACTTAGAATCTACTTAATTATGTTATTACACAATAACTGCATTAATTAGGCAGCACCCATAAACAGCATGAAAGAATGAAAACAAGATTTTACTATTAAAGCATTACTATTGATTTTTATAAACATGAAAATAATATTTCTTCTAGACTCATTACACAGGTAATAATAACCATTCATTTAATTAATACTGACTCACAGTGAAAAATTTAATCTGAGTACTATGACACACACATTAGTATTAAAAATGTTCATTAGAATTAATATCACAATAAATATAAAATGAATTAGTAATGATTACACCATTATTTTAAAACATTCCTATTTGTACCTCTGTATTTACTTTAATCACCATCACTCTAAACAGCAATTAATGAAAGCCAGGCTGGGCATTATTTATGTAGGAAAAATAAGGCATATAAGTGTGATCCGGTGCAAACTATGAACATTTTATTTACACTCACACATCAATACACCCAATAGTATGGGAGGTTACTAAAGGTGACATATTCTTCATAGCATTGGCAAGAAAAATAAAACTGTTCAACAATTTGGCTTTCTTCCTGGTTTTAAACTGTTCATCTCTTCTCAAAAGCCACATTCTGATTGAAGATGCTAGTACAGTATCTGGTAAAAGTAGGAACACCATAATATCTGTTAAATAATTTCTGTACTTCAGTGACATATACTCATCTGGTTAATCCAGGGGGTTTCATTGTAAGTTTGGTTGAAAAGAATGTGCCACTGATTGCCTATGTATACAGAAAATACTGGACAGAAGTTATTTAATAGGGGAGGAAAGATAAACTTTGTTTCTTCCAGATAACCATACTGAACTGTGATGAAGTATATAATAAATAGAAATGCTGGGATGGCTCAGTGGGTTTGAGAGTGCTCGTCTTGCAACCCCAGAGTCTGAGGATTAAATCCTGGGCCCACCCTGTGCAAATCCATGTATTGAACTGAAGTGTGCCCCCAGTTCAATTCTCACCAGGGCAAGCTCCATGCAGGAGGCCCCTGGCCCAGTTCCTGTCCTGTGCAGCCCAGCACCCGCTTGTGGAATGAAAACTATGTAGAAAAATCAATGATGTACAACTATGAAGACTGCTCTGGGCCCTCTCCCTTCTCTCTATCTCTGTCTGTCTCTGTCAAAAATAATAAAAATAAATATTTTTTAAAAAGAATACAACACATTACTTTTTTTCTTCTCATAATGAGTCAGTGAGAACACTATTAAAGACACAATGATGTCCTTTTTGCATTCTCTCTATTACTGTATTTTATGTCTGAACCATAATCTTTCAGGATGTTAGGAAACTGCCTTAATAGGAGCAACTCTGATAAAAGAAGGCAAAGAGAAAAAGAAACACCACCAAAAATAAACAAAAACTAAAACTAAAACCTCTCTTTCTCTCCTTTAACATTCTTGATAATGATGGGCATTTACATGTTGACTCTTGCACAGTCCTGATCATATTTGAATTTGAGAAAGATAAATAGAGTAGAAAGTAGTTGTTGCTATTAATTTAAAACATTACCTGTATTCACTCTTAAGTACTGGGTAGTCAGACATCTGTCTTTCATAAATTATTGACAATGTAATAAAGGGGAAATTCCTCCAAAAGAATATCCCAAAGGCTTTAGCTAGTTGGAAAGCAAACCATGAGTGTGTTTTTATGGGTAGGAAAAGATTCTTCCTTTTGAAAATCTGGTTCTATTTGGAGTTGACAGGGTGCTTGATAAGTAATGTTGATTATCAAAGTTATGCTCCATCCTTGCCTCCTAAATTATCTGTCCTCACTTTTAGTGGTTCTAATTTTCTGTTTTCCTCACTTGTGTCACTATTTGTCCAGTAGAGAATCTAGGGATTGGCTGACTATGGAGAGAGTAGCTGTAAAACACTATGAGCCCCCAAAACCAGGAGACCAATGAGCAATATAGCATTTACTGGAAAGGTAAATGTGAAATCCAGGTAGACAAACAAAACACAATTTATTTCCCTATTGATCATTAAAAGACTAATGCTGTCACCTTGCATAAAGGCATTTATCCAATAAGCTTTCAACACACCCCAGCAACAATCTGTAACCCGTTTACAGAAATGTCACTAACATAGTGTAATCACCACAGTATGTGACTTGGAAATAGTATCCTGGGTGAAAACGTTTATATAGTTCACAGTCTGGCATAAAACCACATCAGGGTTTCTTCCACCTCCAACTTAAGGCCATTTTTCACCTTAGAATGAGACAAGTGATAGAATATTCTGAGCAGTGAGGAGGTAAGTTTAGAGTATTCCTTTCTCTCTAATCTTAATTTACAACACAAGGCCAATACTTGAATCTGACCTGAGAAGAATTCCATTTTTTGAGCACCAACTTTGTCCCAGAAGCTTTATGTAAATTTGCTCCTTTTGTCTTTATAATAACTTACTAACGTGTCAGTATACCTGTATACAGGTGTGAGACTGTACATAAATATAATAACCCATTAAACAGATTATATTATGATGTTATGAAGAGAAAACTTTTAAATTTTCTCTTCATAACAAAAAAAAAAGGGGGCCTTTCTCTTTAGTTATGAATAGGCTGACCAGATGTGCCATTTTAAACAAGACAGGAAATAATGGTACTGTCCTGTTTCAAATGGCTAAATTCGAGGTGTCAATAAGAAGACCATATGTACCATTTGAAATGGTACATACTTTGTTTTCTGCCCTGTTTAAAACTATATATCTAGTCAGCCTAGTCATGAAGATTCATTAACTAAAGGAAGTTCACAAACTGAAGAATAAAGATTAAATAGCACAGGTGATAAATAACACACACCACCCCCACTAGCCTCACAGCCACATTGCGGAAACGTGTGGGAGTTTATTTGTAACTATATTGTATTCTAGCTCTGTGTATGTGCATGTGAAGTGGATGGATGCTTCTCACAATACCTGTCAAAAAGGTATTATTAAGCATCAAGTTTAAATACAGAACACTGTTCATTGTAGAGGTTTTAAGGCTTTAGCTCTAATATGTGAGAACACAAGCCTTTCTCATTTTGAATCAAACTATTGCCTCTTTTCAATTTGTGTAATAGCTTTTGAGAGCACTCTCAAAGATCATAAAAGTATCTGGGCACTCAGCCATCATCTACATTGATCTGTAGAAAAGTGGAAAGGAGGGTAAGAAGAAGAAAATGTGGATAGACAAAACCCTAAATAGACGATGCTTCAGTCTAAATAGATTAGGACAAAAGAAAATTTAAGAAGAAATCAAGGAAAGTAGAAGGTTAATAATAATAATAGTAATCTTATCTAAACTTTATCAGATTCTACTATGTACCAGGCATAGTGCTAAGGGCTTTGTGCACTTTATATAATTAAATCTTAATAATGATTCTTTCATTTAGAAACTAGTATTATCTTCAAATTAAAGAAAGGTTAGCGTCTAGCTCAAATTTGCTAGGAGGTGGCGAAGTCTGGATGCAAATCCATGATGTCTGCCCTTGTGCTTGCATACTTAATCATCATGTGTCAAGAAAGAGAAAAAAAATAACCTGCAATAACTTCATGAAAAGAGAAAATACTAATCTGTGCTCCTAATGTTATAGCATGGTATGGAGTCAGGAGCCAATATTCAGGCCAAACCTGGTCATTCAAGCTGCTATTCCCTCAGTTGTTATTTACAGCCCTGGTGGTTGACTATCCTCTTTCTCCCTCTCTCTCTGGAGTTGGCCATTCACATTAGTGGAGAAATGATGGGCTATGCAATAAATAGCTTTGAATCAAAATCTTTTTAACAAACATTTTTTATTGAAATAATAACATATATAATAAAAAGCAAATAAACCACAGGTCTTTAGTTCAATGAATTTTCACAAAGTGAACACATACCTGTGTAACCACACCTATGTAACAGACATATAACCCTTTTAACCAAGAAATAAAATATTGCCAACTCCCCACTTGCCCCCATTTTCACTAATTCCCTTAAAGTATGACCATTAATATGACTTCCAACACTATAGCTTAGTTTTACTCATTTTTTAACTTCAAAAATAATGAAATCCTGTAGTATACATGTATTTTGTGATGTTTTCTTCTTTAAAATATTTTGTTTGAAATATGTATTAATGCTATAGCAACTATCAATAGTTTTTTATTCTATTAATGTATAGGATCCATTGTATAAATATAATTGTTTTATCCAATACATTATTGATGTATATTTAGGTTGTCTACAATGTTTCACATGACTGAGGAGAGGTTTTAGAGCTGTTTGTGGTAGGCATTTGAGAGCAATTGAAGCAAGACAAATAAAAAATAATCTAACTACACAGAAGAAACATCAGAAATCTTGCCTATCTAGATATTGGACTGGATAATGGGAAAAACATTATAGTCTGAGAATTTGTAAACTGAGTTGGTTTTCACATATTTTAATTATTTAATTTCATACTATTGCACAACTACTTCTCCGTAATCTTGGGCCTTTTAAATGTAAGCTATAAATCAATCAATAATCAATTCACACTATTTATGTTGTCGTCTTTAGAGGAACACTGCTTTAAGTAAGAATAAAAGTATTTCATAGATAAAATTCTAAGAAATACGAGCTCATAGTCAAAGATGATGAAATAAAACACTTAAGGAAATGAAGTCTTACAAAGGATGGTCTTTATACAGCTAACACTCCCCTATGCCTAGCATTTAAAAATGTGAAATAAGACTACCAGTCAAAATGGCTGAATAAGTAATTGCTGTGCTCACCCACTCCCATGACCACATTACAACTAAATTATAGAACAACAGTGACTGAGAATCACCTATAGACTAACTGAATAGAATTCCTATAACTAAGGATATAAAGAAACCACAGCAAGACTGGTAGGAGGGCCTGAGATGCAAAAGGGACAGGTTATGGTGTGGCAGTTATGAAAGGGAGGGTATCTTGACTGTGGATGTCTCCCCTGAGGAGTGAGTGGTCCCAGCCACACACCATGCTCCCCAGACCACGGCTCCAGTGCCAGAAAGGGAAATCCCCATGACATCTGTCCGTGAAAAGCAGCAGCAACTACTGCTGAGCTATACAGAAGGCTGCTGAAGAGCTAGATGCTGTGGGTTGTAAAGGAACCATGCCCACACTTACTCGCTCATGAACTGACTCACTCTGTGCTCCAGCACAAGGGCAGCAGTTCAGAAAGCTCCAGGAACATATGAGCAGAAGCTGATTGTCTGCCTTTAGGATGAGAGCTGGAGGGGCAGGGGGCAGGACAGGTCTTGCCCAGGACAGAAGTGCTGGCAGGTAGCACTGTTCCATGGTTGAGCCCTGGCCCCACCTAGCAGGCAGGTGAAAGTGAATGGCTAATCTGACCTCTCCAGTTACCTGGCTAACAAAACTCGACCTGTCCTGGTGATTCCAAGACCCCAACCCACTCCACTCGTGTCTCCAGCCCAAACCTCTGCCAGTGTCCTTTTTTTCCACAAGTGATTCAATTCCATCCACATTTATGACTTTACTAAAGTGTCTCAAAGGCCCAGAAAACTGAAACAAGCAACAGTTGGACTCAGTATGCCCCATACATTTCATGAAGCAGCCCTTGTACCATTTCTGACATTTATAAATTCTACTATTTTTTATAATTTATCTTTTGTGTGGTTTGAATATGTGGGGTTATTTTTCCCAGTTTTTTTTTCAAGAGGAATTTACTGTTTCTCTTTTTCTGAGACCATGTATATTGCAGAATATCTGCCTATTGCCTGTATACTCACATTATATCTCAGCTAATATTCTGTGGTCAGACCTTATTTTTCCTAAAACTTTTTAAACATTACTTTAGTATGCAATTACTAGCATTGACTATTGTTGTGTAGAAATTTAAAATCAGTATAATTTTTCCCCCTTAGCTAATAATATTTTATGAGTGTCTGTAATACTATTTTCCTGTGTTTACCATTCAATTTAATAACCCAGAATTTGGTTCTGTGTGACTTTTCAGTTCCTGGGGTGCAGAGTTTTTAGTTCCTGAAATGCAGATGTGTAGATTCAATCTATCTCCTCATCTTCAGGAAAGTTATCCTCATTTTAACTATGTATGTGTTTTTCTGCTCAATTTATTTGGTTCTTCATTCTAAAAATAGCAATGATATGTTAAATTATTTTTTCCATTGGATTTTTTCTCTCTGTCATTATTTTCTTTGTCCTTTTTGTTTGTATTCACTGTGCTTATCCTAAGTTAATGTTAGTAAACTGAATTGTTTTGTCATGAATTAATTTATCTTGCCTTTCCTTTCTTTCTTCCTTCCTTCTTTTTTCCCTTTTTCTCACCATCCCTCTTCTCTTTCTCTCTCTTTCTTCTTTCTTTGTTTATCTCTTTAGTTTGTATATCAGTTCCCAATTTATTTAATTATCTCTTCAGTTTTCTTCTCATCTCATTCTGTTGTCTTACTCATTTTCTTTAAAGATTTGATTTATTGCTTTGCCAGAGAGACAGAGACAGAGAGACAGAGAGAAGGGGAGGGGCCCAGAGCAGTTCCCAGTCGTATGTAATTAATTTTTTGACATGGTTTCATTCCACACAGATGGGTATGGGGCCACACAGGGTGGGAGACAGGCCTGAGGCCTCCCACATGGAAAGTTCCCCACAGTGGGAACTGAACTGGGCACCTCCCGCATGGGAAGCACATTCCAGTTCACTATACGGGTCCACACAGACTGGGACTGGGACTTGATCTTCAGACCCTGGAACTGCAATGCAAGAAAGCATTCAACCTCCTGAGCCCCTGGCCTCATTTTGCTTTTGAATTATCATTGCATTTCATAGGATGAAACATATTATGTTCTTTTTATTTTTTTCATTACCAATATTCTAATATTGCAGGGCTTTTATGCCATTTAGTATGATCTTTCCGTGCTAAATATGAGAAAGCATACTGACTATAAAAGAGATTCTCTGTGAGGCTTCTACAGAGATCATAAAAGTTTAGAAAATATAAATAATATTTTCCAGTACAATTTTTCTTATGTCCAGATATTTTTCACAGCTGCTATTTGCTATGACAAAGTGTGGTAGAATCTTTATGACTTCTTATCAATTTCTGCCCACCTAATCATCTTTCCCTCTGAATTATGAGTTGAGGTCTAGGTCTTATACTTGATGCAATAAGAGATGTCAGTGTGGGGATACTGGGATAACTTAGTGGTTGAATGCTTGCTTTGCAATCTCGAGGTCCAGGGTTCAGTTCCTGCCCCTAGCCCATGCAAACCCATATGCTGAACTGCAGCACAGCTGGTAACCACCAGGATGGCTCAACAGTAAAGGGTCTAGCCTCCCATGTGGGAGGCCCCAGGGTTTGGTTCCCGCTCTGTGCAGCCCCACATCCATCTCTGTGGAATGAAATCATGTCACAACTAATGATATACAACTATGGAGACTGCTCAGGGCCCTCCCCTCTTTTCTCTTTCTCGCTCATCTTCTCTCAAATTAGTAGAAGAAATATTAAAAAAAAAAAAAAAAAAAAAGACAGAGAGATGTCAGTGTGTGAGTCTGCCTCTGTGTTTGTGCATATATGCACTTTAAAGTGAAGGGGGGTTATGATAGAAAGTTTCTCTCTCTTGTTCTTTCTCTCTCCCTCTCTCTCTCTCATCAAATGGCTTGTACTAAAATCAACTCCACATAGTACAAGTATAACTCATTTTTAGAAAAAATAATTTAAGAATTGTCAATTGAAGATTTTTCTTAAAATTTCTTCATAAGATTTTGCACTGACAACAATATTAGCTGACTACTATTCGACACTAATTTCACAAACTTATCCATTCATTTTCAGGCAGAAAAAAGTTTTGTTTTTGTTTTTAACTAAGCGATTCTTGAAATGTTTCTTTTTTTTTAAGATTTATTTTTATTGTTTTTGACAAAGAGAATTACAGAGAGAAGGTGGGACCAGAGCAGTCTCAATAGTTGTATGTCATCAGTTTTAGACATAGTTTGTTCAATACAGGTAGGTTGAGGAAGGGGAGAGGGGAGGAGTCGCATAGGGCAGAAACCAGGTCAAGGGCCTCCCACATGGGAGGCACACCCCCGTGAGCTGAAGGTTGAATCAGGGGTCTTCCACATGGAAAGCTTGCCCCGGTGAGAACCAAACTGGAGGTCACACCACAGTTCAGCATACGGGTCCACACAGGCAGGGGCCAGAATTCAATCCTCAGACCCTCGGGCTACAAGATGGCTCAACCCACTGAGCCATCCCGGCAACCCTGATTCTTGAAATCTTAAGAAGAAATGGAAGCAGTATTCTAAGCATGAGTGTGAAATTACTAATGCAGAGAGTAGCCTTTTCTGAAGAGTGAGACTAATTCTCAATTGGTTTTACTAATAATAGTAATATGAAGGTGCTTAGGATGGTCTATAAGTTCCACATCAAATTGCCTAATATTCTTTTACCATATTAAGAGCTGATACTTAAAGTACCAGTGTTTCTACAAATGAAGATAGAATTTTCTGAGATATATACATATATATATACACACACACACATACATGCATACATATATGATAATTTTTTTAATGTAGGTTTGGCAAAGATAAAGAAGCATCAAAGAACTTGGTACTTGAATTAGGGAAATCAGTTGAGGGCACAAGATCACCTGGAGGCTCATGTGAGAACTTAGAGTTATTTTGCAAATTGGGTTAAGCCTGGTCTTTCTTCCTTGAAAATGCTTTTCCCAATGGCAACTCTGCCTGTGTAGGTAGGACATACCCAATCGATGAGTTTCAGCTGTCATAATGAGCGACACGGATCACTGAACAACTGACTAGACTGTGATGATCAGTATCGATTGAGTGTATCTGAAATTAAAATATTTGATGTACTATGAAGTACTCATTTCATGAACATGGAATAGAATTATTGAACCATAAGTCTTTAATTCCCATGCTAGTCACTTCATCTTATACAAACCAAAGTGTTTTTCTTGTTTTTCTTCTAAAAGAAGAACAAATTTAAATGATTATGAGTATATAAAAGATGTAGGTAAACATATAAAGTTTTCTGAATTAACATTGCTTAAAAGAAAATAAAACATACTCTGAAAAATCATGTACATATGGTAATCATTCTTAGCAATGTATGCTTACTGTGTACATACCTTAAGCTCCTAAGCAAACTCTGTGGCTATAAGGGCAGTATTAACTAACTAACTCGAGTTGTTGATTATGCAGGCATCACAATATGTCAGGCACTGTTTACTAGTAGGTATTTAGGTAGTTTTCTATAATAGATGCAGCAATAAAAGAGTGGCATGACTGCTGTTGCTCCCAAATATGATAAAATAATCACACTAATAAATGTAAATGTTACAGGAATGCAAGTGCACTGTCAATAAAGTATCTGGTACAGTGAATGTGTAACAGAGAAACTAGCTAAATGAGGCAGGAAGGTGACCGAAATAATCACTAGCTGATGCATGATATTAGAGTAAGATTTCACTTAAAAAAAGTAATTAACTAGGCAAAGAGAAGAGTGAGGCTCAGAGTAGAACATACACCCCAGTGAGTCTAAGATAGTCTCAATTTATGCCTGTTGTCCAGTGTAATTAATAACAATATACCCTTTCACTTTTAAATGCATTGCAATGCTATAAAAAAATTAAATGATTGCCCTACTTGAAGAGCATGCTAAGAATTTTGATATTTTGTGTAGCCTAACAATGGGTAATATTTAAAATGTTTAAGCAAATAAGAGACATGGCCATACTTTATACTTGAAAAAATCATTGTGTAAAGTGCTCAATAGGTTGATGTGGGCAATGGAGGATGCATGTAGGCCAGGTAAGAGATAGGAATTGGGGAAAAGATGACAGTAACATGGAGATAGTGATACCAAAAGAGATAGAATGAGTGAGTTTGAGTCAATGGGTATGTAATTATCTAATTGTGTCTGTCTTAACCTAGACAAGCAATCAGTCAGACTTTGGAGCATACTGAGATGGTTCATTATCTAAAACTAGAAAAAATGGAAAGGAACCTTGTGCTAGTGATGAGAGAAGAGAATGCAGAATTGTACTTAGATAAAATAACATACATATTAGTGTAGTAATAGACATTAGCAGTTGGGAATTTATGTACACTAGCTGAGAATCCCTATGTTTCATCATTAAATTATTTTGGTACTCAAGGCCATGAAGAGATCTGCTTTTATAGTGTGTTGCCAGATACCTCTAAAACAGTCTGTAGAATTGTGAGTACATTCCAGGATTCATATGTAAAGCTTATAACTGCATTTTCTCATAAAGGAAACAAGTAAAGGGTGGCCCAAAATTCATGCAAAAAGTTATTTTGATAGAAAACACAGGTTTATTATTAAAACTTATAAATTTTCATTGCCCAACAATGAAAACATGTTGTTCTTTTGTGTAGCACTCCATTTTTAATAACCTTGAACTGTCAGCTGTCACGCTATCTTTTTTTGTTGTTGGCAACACTTTACCACACAAATGACACAAAATTCAAATCTTGCATGAATTTTGGGACACCCTTTATATATTGAAGTGATTTCTTCAAACTACCCTATAGGGAGGGAGAGGGAACCATACATTTAAAAAAATATATAGGAAATCTACTAGAAACAATATACAAATGCAGTAAAGTTGCCTGGTACAAAATCAATGTACAACAATCAATCACATTTTTATGTGCCAACAACAAAACATCAGAAAAAGAAATAAGAACATAAATACCTTTTGCAATCACAACGAAAAGAACAAAATACCTAGGAATAAATTTAACAAAGAGTGTGAAAGACTTAAACACTGAAAAGTATAAGATATTATTAAAATAAATTAAAGAAGACACAAAGAAATGGAAAGATGTTCCATGTTCATGGATTTGAAGAATCAATGTAGTTAGATTACCCAAAGCAATATACATATTTTAAAAAATTCCCATAATAATCCCACTGACATATTTTCAAGAAATAGATTTTAAAAATATATTTAATTTGTATGGAACCACACAAGACCCTGAATCGCCAAAGCAAACCTACAAAAAACATAAATAAATAAAGCTGGAGGCATCACCCTCCCCAATTTCAATCTATACTACAAAGCCTCAATAATCAAAAATAGCTTGGCATTGGCAGAAAAACAAGTACACAGACCAATGTAACAGAATTGACCCAGAAATAAACCAACAAATATTTAGAAATACAATTTTTGACAAAGGAGTGAAAAATACACAATGGGGAAAAGAAAGCCTCCTCAACAAATGGTGCTGGGAAAATTAGAAAACCACATGCAAAAGAATGAGTCTGAACTGAGACCTATCACCATATACCAAAATCAAATCAAAATGGATTAAAGACCTTCACATAAGACCCAAAACAATAAGTTTATAGAAGAAAACATAGGTACTAAATGTGTAGAGCTTGGGTTCAGGGAGGACTTTAGGAGCCTGACCTCAAAGGCAAGAGAAGTAAAAGCAAAAATAAGTGAATGGGACTATATTAAACTAAAAAGCTTTTGAACAGCAAAAGACACCATCAACAAAGCAAATAGGCAGCCAAACAATTGTGTAAAAATATTTGCAAACAATGCCTCTGTAAGTGACTAGTATCTAAAATATCTAAAGAACTCAAACAACCTAACAACAACAAAAAGCAATCCAATTTAAAAATGGGCAGAAGACCTAAATAGACACTTCAACCATAAAGACATACAAATGGCCAACAGATATATGAAAAAATGCTGAACTTCATTAGCTATTAGAAAAATACAAATCAAAACCACAATGAGACACCACCTCATACCTGCTAGAATGGCTATAATCAACAAAACAAGGAACAAGTGCTAGAGAGGCTGTGGAGAAAAAGGAACCTTTATATACTAATGGTGAGAATGCAAATTGGTAAAACTGCTATAGAAAACAGTATGGACATTCCTCAGAAAATTGGAAATGGAGCTACCATAGAACCCAGCAATTCTCCTTTGGGTACCTACCCCAAAACTTGAAAACGTTAGTCAATAAAAACACATGTACCTCAATGTTCAGTGAAGCCCTGTTCACAGCGGCCAAGTCATAGACACAACCAAAGTGCCCTTTGATGGATGACTGGATAAAAAAGCTGTGGTACATATACACAATGGAGTATTACGTAGCTATAAGGAAAGATGAAATACTACTATTTGCAACAACATGGATGGAACTTGAGATTGTCATGCTAAGTGAAATAAGCCACACAGAAAACCTAAGAACAATATGACTTCATTCATTTGTGGAATATAAAACTGAAAGCAACAAAGAAGCAAAACCTCATGGACAGTCAATAGTTCAGTGCTACCTGAGAGTAAGGAGGGAGAGGGGTGGGAGAGGAGGGAGGGGGAGCTAAATATATGGTGATGGAAAGAAAGCTAACTTTGTGTGGTGAACACATATTGTAACACATAGATCAAGTACTGTAGAGTGTACACCTGGAACCTATGTAATTTTTACTAACCAATGCCACCCTAATAAATTTAACACACACACACAAAAAAGAAATAAAGAAAGAATATGCAGGGTACCAAGTTGAAAAATAAATCAGAAACTCTTCAATTCAGATTATAAACAACTGATACCAAATTGCTGCTGAACAGACATAGATTTTACCTCAAACCCAACAGGATACTGACTGACATATGATTCCTGTACTTCATTTGAGAGGACAAAAGAGAATAACATAACCACCCTCAGAAATCAAGACCAAATAAAAAGGATCAAATGGAAGTGCCAAGAGAGGCTTGATCAACTAGAAGAATTGCAAGAATGATCACCTAACAAAATTGAGGACTCTTCAGGGGACCCATAATGAGCAGTTCATGATGTGGGTAGACTAGCCTATGGTGTTTCTTCTACTTTCAATGCATCAGATTTGGTCCCAAATGGAATTCCTGTGCAAGTCTGGACATTAATCCCATGGTGCTTTGCAGATCTCAACACACATTGTGCAATTCACTGACAAACGCAGAATAGTCCAGTGCTTAGTGTTGGTGATGCCAATGTGGTTATTTCTCTTGTGGCAAAAAGTGCACAAATAAGGGCAAGAACTCAGAGGACACCCAACCTCCTTCTCTTAGTATAAACACAGACCATGTAAACCACTGGGTATATTAACCCTTTCGCTGCACTGGTATTTTATAGCCATATGTGAAGTGGTTTCTGGGAGGTGGTGAAGTTTGGTCCCTTGCAATGTGAACTGCCACCCATGATGATGCACAGCTTTTGCAGAATGGAGACTTCCGAGTGCACCAGGAGTGCTTATTCCAGAAGGTGGTGATATTGCTCAATTCATCTCACTGAGTATTAAAAATGTAATAGGACATTTTCTGACATTGTTTTGACGGCAAAAGCTATGAATCATCATCGGTGACTGATAAGGTTACAAGGGACAAAACTCCACCACCTCCCTGAAACCACTTCGTGTATGGCAATAAAATACCAGTGCAGTGAAAGGGCTACAATAAAATACGCGGAGAGGCGAAAAACGCAAATAAAAACCAAGACGAGACATACTCGTCATACTCATAGCAGCAATAGCAACTCATGACGAGATATTATTGTCACACGCAGTGAAAGGGTTAAGTCTCGAACTGTTGAATTTGCTCCCAAGAACATACTTTAATTCCTTGGCTTCAAAATGCCATAGAAGACACTTTGGTAAACACAGTGCAATTAAAAGAGGCAACACTATGCCCAAGGGCATCTGAATAATTTCTCTCAATCTAGCAAGAGATAGGGAAGAATGATTGTTAAGAACACCTGGGTGACTTTAGGGCACAATGATTCTGTAGGAAGATGTGATAGTTATCAAAAAACAAACAAACAAAAAAGCCCCAATATTTTAGTTTCATCCATTCAGTCACTCAACAATTAATTATTATGTCTATTGTGACAGGCAGTGTTCTAAATTGTGAAAATTATAGCTGTAGGTATGAAAAATGAGGTCCCTGTCCTCCTGATACTTACCTTCAAATAATACATGTGTTAGACCACAGATCCCCATTCCCTGGGCCACTAACCAGTATTGGTCTGTGGCCTGCTAGGAACATAGCCACAAGCAGGAGGTGAGCAGTGGGCAAGTGAGCACAGATTCATCTGTATTTATAGCCACTCTTCATCTCTTGAATTACTGCCTGAGCACCACCTCCTGTCAGATGAGTCCACGGCCTGTTAGGAACCATGTTGCAAAGCAGGAGGTGAGTGGTGGGCAAGCAAGCGAAGCTTCATCATATTTACAGCTGCTCCCCATCACTCACATTACCGTGTGAGCTCCACTTCCTGTCAGGTCAGTGGCAGCATTAGATTCTCATTGGGGTGTCAATCCTTTTGTGAACTGCAATGAGTGACAAGTGACAATTAAACTACATCTGATGGCAGGCTTTATAGTGGCAAATGAGTTGATATACTTTAATTATACAGCTGCCTCTGGTTACAGGCTTTAAGTCAGAATCCAGTACATAAATAGTCCACTTGTGGCCCTCGCATTATTTTATTTACAACTTCCAGCCATGCCTCTTTCCACACTGTGCACTTGTGTCAGTCAGTCATAGTTGTAGTAAGCCCACAAGCTAACCCTAGCCAAAATAAGTGAAAAACAAATATTACTGGACCACTTATTTGAAAAGGGATAAAGACTCAAGAATGAGACAGCAGAAGACTCTAAGACTGCCAACAAAAAAAGCTGCATTTAAAAGAAAATACCAAGACTCCTACTTAAATCACAGGTTCATTGCAACAGGTGATACACATTTTCCAAGCCTGCTTTGTGTAGTATGTGGCAAATATATATCTAATGAAGCCATAAAGCCTTTAGAATAGCTTCACTACATGGAGACCAAATACTCTGCATTAAAAGCTGAGCCTTTGGAGTTTTTCAAAATAAAATAATTAATTAATTGAAAAAAACAAACATGAACATAAAGAACAGAAGCAATTATTAAAGCTCACCACTTCATCAAATGTGTCTGCACTGAGAGCATCACTCTTAGTGGCTAACCACATTGCTAAAGCTAAGAAGCCCTTTACTATTGGTGAAGAGCTGATCCTGCATGCCGCTAAGGACATTTGTTGTGAACTTTAAGGAGAGGTTTCAGTTCAAAAGGTGGTACATGTTACTCTTTTGGTTAGCACCATAACTAGACAAACTGATGAAGTAGAAGATATTGAGGCACAATTGTTAGAGAGGCACAATTGTTAGGATTAATTAGTTACTGTGGTATGCAATCCAGGTTAATAAGTCTAACGTTGACAACAAAAGTGCTTGTTCATGTGCAATATATTTTTCAGGAGGATGTGCATTAGAATATGTTATGTGCAATTTTGTTGCCAACCAACAGCACAGCTGAAGAACTGTACAAGTCTTTGAATGATTACATATCAGCAAAACTCAACTGGTCATGTTGTGTCAATAAACTTGTATGTTCAGATGGAGTGGCTGCCATGACTGAACAGCTTTCTGGTTTCACTACTCAGATCAAAGAGGTCGCTTCTGAATGTTAGTCTGTGTACTGCATCATTCACAGAGAAATGCTAAGTGGCCAAAAAAGTCACCTGAATTTAGCAGTGTTTTGTAGGATGTGATTAAAATTATCAACCACATTAAAGTATGTGCCCTTAGCTCACAAAGGTTTGTGCATCTCTGAGATGGACACAGAGCACACACATCTTCTCCTGTACATGAAGTAAGATGGTTTTCTAAACATAGGTCACTGGCCAGAGTTTCTGAGTTATGAGAGCTGCTCCAGAGATTTTTTTGAGGAAAAAGTCACCACTGGCAGCACATTTCAGTGACACAGAATGGGTCTCAAAACCTGCTTACATGTGTAACATAGTCAACCTGCTTAACAAACTCAATCTTTCACTTCAAGCAGAGAATGACAGCTGTGTTCAAGTTGGCCAATAAAGTGGCTGAATTTAAAGCCAAATTGGAATTGTGAGGGTAATGAGTGAACATTGGAATTTTTGATATGTTTTCAACATTAGCCAAGATTTGGAAAGAGGCTGAGCCAGGGCCTTCTTTCTCCCAGCTTGTGAATGATCACCTATCTTAGCTTTCAAAAGAGTTTGAGCGTTACTTTCCAACCACAAATGACCCTGAACCAAGAAGTAATGAATCCATGACCCAATTGTAAATAAGCCCAGTGAATGGACTTCCTCTATGCTAGAGGATCAACTGCTTGAGATCACAAATGACAGCAGCCTTAAAAGCCTGTTTGAATCAACTTCAAATCTCTATAACATTCTGGATTAAAGTCTAGGTGCAGTATCCTTCGATTGCCACAGAAGCACCAAAAAGTCTGCTTCCATATCCAACACACCATCTTTGTGAAGCAGGCTCTTCTGCAATGACAGCAACCAAAATGCGATTACACAGCAGGCTGGACATAAGCAAAACTCTGTGTGTCATTGTCTCCCATCATCCTTAGATAGGATCGTCTAGTTGCAGGAAAATAAGCTCAGGGCTTCCACTACTTCTGCATTATGATGAGTTGTATAATTATTTCATCATATATTACAATGTACTCATAATGGAAATAAAGTGCACAATCAATGTAATGCACTTGAATCATCCCAAACTGCACACCCCGCCCCCCACCCCAGTCTGTGGAAAAATTGTCTTCCATGAAACCTGTTTCTGGCAAAAAAGTTGGGGATTGCTATATTAAACAGAAGACAAAAAAATAAACAAATATATATGTGCACATGCATATACATACAGATATACACACACTTACATATGGACTATCCAGAAAGTATCCAGCCATGTAATATAAAAAATAGAGGTATTTCGGCTAGAATTTTTTTCTGGAAAGCTATATATATATATATATATATATATATATATATATATATATATATATATATACTTTTTTTTTTTTTTGCTTTAAATACGATCAAAGCCATTGGAGAATTTCAAGAGCTTCATGATATAACTTTTTTTTTTTTTAACTCTGGCTTCTGTTTAAAAAGTTTACTGTCAAGTGTCAATACTTGAGTCCAGTTGGTGGTTTATTATTATAGACAATTCAAGAATTTAAGAAGTGATAATGTCTGAATCTAGGATAGTGGAAGTGGGTGGATTTGTGACATTTTCAGTTAGAAATAAAAGACTGTGCTGATAAACTCAATGTAAGGGCTAAGGCAAAGAATAAATCAACTCTTCCCTTTAAGGATGTCTATGGATAACGTGCCATTTGTTGATATAGAATAAAATGGGAGAGGAAAGCATATGAAATGATAGCAATTACACATTGCATTATTGGCATGTTAATTGAAGATAATATCTAAGTTGGTAGTTGGATTAAAAGAGTCTGTAGTGATTGTCAGATACTGTAGATGCTTACTGAGTATGGAAAGTTGGTGGGCACTGACATTTAGCTATTATACAATATCATATATTGTATGGGATTGGAGGGGATCACTAGGAAAAAAGTATTCAATTGGAAGAAACCAAGACCAAGTTGTTTAATGTAATAATGAGTGGGCCAGAGTAGGTGAGGGGGAAAAGGAGAGAAGAACCAAGGTTAGGAAAAGAAATAATGGTTTTAAGAAGTGTGTTCAAGGGGAATTAGAAAAGATTGAGGGAGGAGCTGAATGGCTCAGTGAGTTAAGTGCTCACTTGTAGCCCCGGGGACCGAGGATTGAGTCCTGGCCCGTACAGACCCATATGCTGAACTAGGGTGTGCCTCCCATGCAGGAGGCCCCCAGCCTGGTTCCTGCCCTGCACGGCCCAACACCCACAAGTGTGGAACTAAACCATGTAAAAAACTGATGACGTACAAACTATGGAGACTGCTCTGGGCCCTCTCCTTCCTCTTTGTCTCTTTCTATCTTCATCTTTCTCTGTGTTCCTATTAAAAACAATAAAATAAATCTTTAAATTAAAAAAAAAAAAGGAAAGAAAAGATTAAAGTAGATGACCTATGGGTTTTGACTAGGCAGAAAGATGGATAAAGATCAATTTTTCTGTGTGTTATATTGTCAAACTTCTTCCTTACAACTTCCAAGAGATTTTCAGAGAATATATTCATGATTTATTCAGAAAGCTTTTGAATTTATATTTATTTTTCTTTTTGAATATGTTGCATGGCAGAGACTGGTCTCCAGTTAACTAAATTATATCCCTGTTGCTCATACGCTTTTTAATTGAATTCAGGCAACATCCACATGTAGGAGATTTTACTATTAGTACTATCCAATATTTCATTATAAGATTAAAAAATTTGTTACATTTAGATTTGCAATTCCCAAGAAATCTTTAATTATTTTATTATACTTCTAAACTACTCAGAAACTAAAAAGATAAATCACAGGATTAGTTTTAAAAGATTATTTGCCCATTTTTATTTATTCAGAGAAAACAAAAATAGAAATGGAGGAAAAAGATGCTTGGTTTTTTCTGTTGGTTTTTGACTTGCAGGATAGAGACCTTCACAGATTATACATCAAATAAGAATAATCTGAGCAGGTCTCTAGAATTTGTATGTAGATTTGTGGAGAAATTAGAATGTTTCCCATGACATCCCAGAAACAGAACCTCATAGAAGCTGTTATCTTTTGAGATGGTTAATCCAGGTTTCTGTATGCTAAAATCAGTGTAATATATCCGGGACTCTTGTCTCTGTGGACTCTCGGGTTGAATGGCCTGTCTTTCTATTATTTATTTGTGAGGCCTCTAAATCTCTAACCTAGTCCTTAAGACTTTTGACCTTGAAAGTCAGTTCTTACTTAGTAGTTCAGATATTTTTTCCCTTCTAACCACCACCTTAGTCTACCATGTACTCTCCACATGTTAGCTAAAGACCTTTTCTACCATTAACTTATATGATATATAAGATAAGCTTAATATACATTCTGATTATTTTAAGTACATTTTAGTTCATCATTTTCCTAATAATCCAGATTCATAAATATTTTATAGCATACTTGTACCAGAACTGTAATTACTGAAAACTATTTAAGTAGATATGTTTTACCTTCAGAGAACTAAGGCTTTCCCACAAACTTCTCTCTGTCACCCAAAGGTCATAGAAGGTGTTCAAGTTTATAGCTAAGAAGTAGCAGTTAGGATTAAAATTCAGGCATTTCTGTTTTCAGAGTCCTTGTTATTAAACTTCCTAGTATAGTAAATACTCTAGTGTGTACTAAGTAAATATTTGTGAATAAAGTAAATCAATATTCAAAGAGTCTGGATCCTACTTATATGTTTGTAATATACTAATCTCTGAGGAAAAGGTTAACTTATGAATAGTATTGGTTTCATTATCTATACAGTGAAAAGAAATATGCTCAACTTTCCAGAATATACTATCATTAAATTAGTTTTAAAAAATTACATAGTACTAGAGAAATTTTTGAAGTATGAAATCATTTTACGTTATTTTAAACACATGTTACTTAGATGCAAAGCTTGTTGCTGGGAGAAGCAGGTCTTTGACAATCATCTAGTCTATTCCCACCCCCACACACATTTTCTGTCAAATAATGATGCTGAAAATGACTCGTCCACAGTCACATAGTTAATGACAAAATAGAAGCAAAGCTCAATTTTTTTTTACTTTAATTTTTGTACTCTATTACATACATTTTCCAGTTGTTGCTATTATCCATGCGTACCTTCTCTCTCTCTCTCTCTCTCTCTCTCTCTCTCTCTCTCTCTCTCTCTCTCTCTCTCTCTCTCTCTCTTTTTATTAGGAGAAGGTGAGAGAGAAAGAGAGAGAAGGGAGAGGGCCCAGAGCAGTCTCTGTAGTTGTACATCATTAGTTGTGACTAGTTTCCCTCCACACAGGTGGCTGTGGGGCCACAAGGGGCAGGAACCAAGCTGGGGGCCTCCCACATTGGAAGCAATAATCTTCACCACCATCCTCGTGGTTACAGCTGCACTGCAGTTCAGCATATGCAGTTGCACAGGCTGGGGTCAGGATTTGATCCCCAGACCTTACAGTTGCAAGGCAAGTGATCAACCTACTGAGTTATTCCAGCATTCCCGACCTTCTTTTTTTTATATCTGTGATATCTGAAAACAGAATTTAAGTATATGGGCTATTGGTCACTCACATTCCTCCACTGCCTTCCACCCCATAACAAATAAGTCATATTCTATGTTTCAGAAAACCACTTTTTTCAAGAATGTGTGCAAATTAGGTGTTAGCGTTTCTACTATATAGGCTCGTTAGTTCTAAAATGTGCTAAACAAGAAAGATAAGATAATTTCCACAATAATAATTCCACAATAATAAGTTCCAGCAATACAGTATCTTCTCAATGGTATTATTTAAACTAAACTTAAATCTGACGTTGTGCAAGACACTACACTTCTTCTGATATTTATTTAGGGAGGTCAAAGTTAACCATAACAAAATTTTCCCTAACTTCTTTCTGACATGCTTTTTGTAGCCTATAGAATAATGAGTATTGGAAAGTTTCCTTTTACCTTTTCAAATTGAATAGTAAATTGATACACTTTGTGTTTCCATATTTTGTTATTATGGTTATGACACATTTCTGAACAATTTACATTACTGATTACTTTCAATTTAAGGTAATCTAAGAAAATCATTTTCTCAAAGGCTAAAACATTTCTTCAGTATGAAGGTTAAAAGGCATTACTTTGACACTATGGAATGCAATAAAACAACTTGTGATCAGTTCAAATGAGATGAGTGAAAAAGAAAACAGTCTTTGGCATTGGGGGGTTTCTGCCTCTTGCTTCATTATTTTTCTATCATTGCAGAAGCAAGTTGGGTCACTTCTCCCAGGCTGTTCACTTACCGTCTGTTAATATTGAAAAAACACAAAGAACACTGTATAATTATTTTCCTTATGAAAAACATGAATACAAACTTTATTAGAGCTAAAACTTTCTCAGAGTAGCACAATCAGCTGCAAACTCTGCTTCTAAAATAGCTATGTAATACTCTCTAGATATCTTCATACTTATTCTAATAGTACCTTATCAAGAACAAAACAGAACTCATTCCATATAGTGAAAAGATATAGTCTAAAAATAAGTCCTGCAAAGAAATGTAAACTTTACATACTGAACTTGCCAGTGGGAGTACAACCTAAAATATGTACTATCATAAAACACATTAATAAATAAAATGATATATTTTGGAATCAGGGTTTTCATTATGGGAAAAATAGATATAAATGAGGAATAGGGGGAATATGAACATAAACTCTGTGGTGATGAGACCCATCTGAATTCAAGATGTTTTTAGAGATTTATATTCCAACTGTCCTTTGAAATGATCTAGAAAAATTACATCCTAATAGCAATGAGCTCACCTAGTGCCAAGATTTTGGTTTCTAAATATTATGTCTCCCTAAAAAAAATAAAATAAATGATTGATTCCATATTTAGGCAGAAAAAATACAAAAGAAGCCTGGAAAATCTTGCCCTGAAGTATTCAAAGAATGATAGAGACATCTCCAAAAGATACAAAAGTCATCCTGATGAACCTACTGGCCAAATGGCTTACAATTATTTTTTCAACTTTACTATTGTTCCCACATGGGAAGCGAGAACCCTCTGTGGAGGGTGGCTACCAGCTGCATGCACCACAGTCAGTGTATGGGTTTGCACCGGCCTGGGCCAGAGATCAAACAAAGCCTGAACCTTGTGACTGAAAGGCAAATGCTCAACCATTGAACTATCCCAGCATCCCCACCCATGTAATATTCTTGCTAAAATGTTTAACTTGAATCTAGTAATGAGAAAGCTATTCAACTAATTCAGAATTGAAGACATTCTACACATAATTAATTTGTAGTTCTCAGAAATTCATGTCATAAAAAACAAAGAAAAAAAAAGGCAAGAGGGCCATATTATATTAAAGGAGACTAAAGATACCTGACAAATAAATGCAATGTTATTTTTAACTGGATTCTGATTCAGGGCTGGGGGTAGGAGCCACTGAAAGACTTTTGGGGACAATTATTATACTAAATAATATTTATCACTGTTAATTTTGAACTGTGGCAATGTTTTTGTGTTTATATAAGAGAATGCCCATGTTCTAATAGGGTATATGTTGAAGTATAAAGAGAAAAATGTCATGTCTGCATGCCTGTAATTTACTTTCAAATATTTCAGCAAATTAAATGTATGCTAAAGAGATCAAGTAAATGTAGTAAAACATTAATAACTGGTGAATTTAGATAAAGTTATATGAATATCATTATACTTTTCTGTAGGTTTGAATTATTTTATTAATTATTAAATTTATTGGGGTGACATTAGTTGGTAAAAATTACATACATTCCAAGTGTACAATTCTATAGTACATTATCTAGGTATTGCATTGTGTGCTCACTACCCAGAGTCAATTCTTTTTCTATTACCATACATTTGAAAATACAGAGTTAGGGTGGGGTGAGATATAAAGAGAAGTTAAAAGATAAAAAACAACTAACAATAAAATTTGAAATTTTGGGGGAAGCCAGGATGGCTCAGTGGGTTAGGCGCTCACTTTGCAGCGCCAGGGACCGAGGATCGAATCCCAGCCCCGGCCCGTGCGGAACCATATGCTGAACTGGGAGCTCCCCTAGTTCAGTTCTCTCTCTGTCTCTGTATCTCTCTCTGTCTCTCTCTCCTCTGTCAAAATAAATAAATACATAAAATATATATTTAAAAAATTTAAAATTTTGAAATGAAAAGATAGGAAGTTGTTCTGGGGATGGTGGCAATGGTATATTAGAGAGGTCAAGTAAAGAAAATTACTTTTTATACTATTATTATTATTCTATAGCTAAATATTATTAAAATATATAGTATATTTCTCTGTAAGATTTTTCTGCCATATTAAAACAGAATAAGGAAAAAATCCTGAAGCATATAAAATAAACCACAAATAATGAATGAGAGGAAGAGAGAGGAAGCAAAGAGGAGGGGAGAGGGGAAGAAGGGAGAAGAGAGGAGAAGAGGGGAGGAGAGGAGGTTGATTGATTGTATATAGGTGATATGAGTATGGGAGTCTTCCATCAGTTAAACAGTAAGTTGGTAAACTATAGTTCAGGCCAAATCTGCTCCCTGATCTAAGTCACACTTTGCTATATTTAAAGTTTTTAAAAATTAAATATATTTTAGTTTTTAATCCTAAAAATTTTTTAAATAGAAAGAACTAACCAGTATATTTGGCTCTAAGTTTAGCTTTTCCAGACTCTGCTTCATAAAAAAAAAAAAAAAAAAAAGGACTAGATAAATTGGCTTTCCAAAAAGAGGGAAGGTATAAATAAAATAAGCACACAAATAAAGAAAAACTGAAGAATTCAATTAAAATAGTACATTAGGATATATGGGCAAAGCGTTTTAAGATTTTTGTTTTGTTTTTTTACATTACCCAGTACTAATAAAAAATATGAGCTTACTCTTCCAGGAATCATAAAACACATTTGCTGAATCATTTGCTAATTCCACCAGTGCCTCAGGAGAAATGTGTCAAGTATTTTCAAGTTTTTAAATTCACGTTCAGAAAAGTTAAGTAGCTTATCAAACAGCACAGTATATAGCTCAGCAAATTGCAGGAAAGAAAGAAAAAAAAAAAGAGAAAGCTCTGTGTTTGAATCTTGGTTGAATCTATCCAGAAAAGAGTCAAGAATTTTCTCTAGGACTTTTTGTATTTTTGAAAGAAAGGGAAAAACACTAGCAACCATGTGGAAAACATGTGTTACTAACTGACTTTACAGAATTGGCTCTGCCTAATTAAAAAAAATAACTCAACTCTACAGGAAACCTCGAATTTAAAAAGGTTTTAGGACTCAAATCAAGGAAATCAAAATGTTTCTGTGCTTGTGATGCAGCACATCATGGTTTTGATAAAAAGTAATCAATAGATTCTTTCTTGTCATTTGAGCAATTTATCGCCCTTAAGAAACACTGAAAAGAGCAGACTTGGGCCTGTTTCCCCACTTCTCCTGGGTGAGCTGAAATGGGAGTGTTGGCAATGTCCACTGCTTTACTGCTTTCCTCCATACACCATTCCCATCCTTGGCAGGCAAGGGTACAAGGAAAAGCCAAAATCTCTGCTTTTTTTTTTAACTTAGCCTCAGCTTGATCCTTAGGAAACTCTGAAACAGGAATTGTACTCTACAACTTGTCCTGCCCAGATACAAGGTAGCTGAGTTGTATGCCCACATCGTTTTGTCACTAGCTATGGGTTATGCCTGGTAGGGTGGCATATCTTTTCAGAAGTTCCCAGCAAGGTGGCCTCCTACAGGGTGAGGCGTCTCCCATCAGTCAATGGCAATCCTCTAAGAGGGAAGTGTAAGCTCTTAGTAAGAGCTGAAGCACAGTTGCACTCCCTTGGAGAAGGAGGTATGCTCAAGGTACCAATAGCATCTATGCCATATAGCCAGTAAACATATAAAAGTACGTTAATTATCATTACTTACAAAAATAAAAATTAAAGTCCAGTGAGATACCATATGTTCCATATGCTTTTGAATATATATATTATACAGTTGTGAGGTATAAATTTTTAGAAATATCAACTAAGTTGTGTCTATATCATTTCTGTTTTGCTGTCTACTTGTTCTATCTACTGAGGAAAACTTGTTGACATCTTCAATTATGATTGGATTCTTTTTCCATGTGTTTTTATTTCTGTCATTTTGGCCTCATATACTTTGATATTATGTCAAGAGATGCATACACAATTGTGGCATGAAATAAAATAGTGGCATGAGAGGAGCTCTCAGTTAGAGAATTGGCCTTTTTATCATTGTGACTTTTTTTATATCCAGCAATACTCCTTGTTTTGAAGTTTATGTGATATTAATTTATTATGATTACTTATGTTTTCATGCATTTTATTAAAAGAGAGAAAGGCCAAAAACAAAAGAAATTCCTTGGATTTTTCTTCATGTGTGTTGGCTACCTACTACTCATGCTGACTGTATACAAATCACTGCTTTTAATGTTTTACTTGAGAAAATTCACAAAGACATTAAATAAAACCAATAAGCTAACTTTCTAGAAACCATGGTACATGTGCTAACTTAAAGAAGTAAAGTCTATTCTAAGTTCATTTATGTATGCACTATCCCATACTTTATTTATTCTTCTTGGCTTAGACTGGATACTTCCCATCTGAATATACATTCTCAAAATACATGATTCAAAAGAAGACAGTAGTGCAATTAGCATTTCTTTCTTCTAGGAAATGGGGGTTTTAGATGTCATTAAAATAGTGGCATGAGAGGAGCTTCTTGCAATCTCTCCTGGAAGTCACAACAAATTGAACAGCTATAATTCAACAAAGAATTTCCTATTCTTTGAAAATTTCCTATTCTAAGAAAATTGCACATTGGAAAATAAAAAACTGAAGGTTGGTGAATGGAAAAAAAAACAAAGAAGGAGGGAAGTGGGGAGTACAGGATGCAGCCTGGAGCTCACTGTGGTCTCAGGAGAGGAAAGGAGTGAGACAATAGGTGCATATTCTGTGGCCCCTAACATTTCTGCCTAAGAGATCAGCATATAATATGACTGAACCCAGTACTTAGGTCAGAGACCTGGGGGTAAAGACCAAATACAAAAGAATGAAAGCCCTCACTGCCCTCATAGCCAGGCAGAACACAAAAACAAGGATCCTGGCTGCCTGCCCCCACCCTACCAGAGCTTGCCTTTCTCACACTCTCTTGATGTTTCCATGAGCTGCAAAGGAAATTATAGCAGTGAGTGCTAGGTAAAATAATTGAAAATATACAGGCCTGATAATTGGGGAGGCAGTTCCTGAGTGACAGACACATAGTGCAGCTAATCCTAGTAACAGAAAAAAAGTTATAGGGGAAAGAGATCTGTGAGCTGGCAACCGTCATTACCCAAAGCTACAACAGCTATTTGCCATTTATCCCCAAACATCCCATCCCCAATTTTCCCAGCTGAAACTAGCAGAGGTACCAAGGGCCACTGAAACAAACAAGTGCTCTTGCATCTGGCTGCAAAGGTAGCACTGATGTTTCAGAGGTTCAGTGTCTCATAGCTCACCACACCCTTCCACAGGGGTGGTGCACTGAGACCAAGATGACCTGGTCACAGAGAAGAAGATGATCTCCAAGGAAAATTCCCACCACAAGAATATGGGATAATGCAAGAGAATAGAAAACACTATACCTCAAGAGAGAACATAAAACATGCAAGTGACACTTACTGAGACATAAAGAAATACCTCTTATGTATCTGTTACAGAATCCACCCCTATAGATAGATGCCCATAAAGAGAAACATAGTAATTGCTATGAATAAACAAGGAAACAAAGCTGCTCAAAAAAAATCAAAACTCTCCAGAAAATTAACTTAACAACATGTAAATATGTCACCTAAATGACAGAATTCTAGATTGCAGTTCTGAAAAAACTCAGATGCAAGAAAACTCAGATATGCACTTTAATTAACTCAAAAATAAAATCAATGAACAAAATGAATATTTTATCAAAGACATTAAAAGTTTGAAGAAGAATCAAATAGATATTCTGGAGATAAAGAACTCAAGGAAAGAGATGAAAAATAAAATAGCTATTTTAGGAAACACCTGACAAGATGGAGAAAAGAATTAGTGTTATCAAAGATAGAAACATAAAAATAATGCTGATGAAAGAAGAGAGAGACTTGAGAATTAAAAAAAAAATAAAGAACTCTATAAGAACTATTTGATTCCATCATAAAGAACATCATAAGAATAATGGGGGGAAAGCCGGGACGGCTCAGCGGGTTGAGCGCTCGCTTTGAGGCCACGAGGACCGGGGATCGAATCCCGGCTCCGGCCCAGGCAGGACCCACATGCTGAACTGGGGAGTTCCCACAGTTCGGTTCTCTAACTGTCTCTGTCTCTGTCTCTGTCTCTCTCTCTATCTGTCAAAAAGTAAAATAGAAATAACTATGCAC
>PVKE010013875.1:0-35853 GCA_004027555.1 Craseonycteris thonglongyai
ATAGCCATTCTAACAGGTGTAAGATGGTATCTCATTGTGGTTTTTATTTGCATCTCCCTAATTGCTAGTGAAGTGGAGCATTTTTTCATATATCTGTTGGCCATATGTATGTCTTCCTGAGAGAAGTGAACTGACACTTTAGAAAGTATTTAATTTTTAAGTAAAAATCTACATGAACTATAGCACATAGAAAAGCACACAATTAAAGTACAATTCAATGACTTTTCATAAAGTATCATAGTCTTGTAAATAATATCCAGATTTTTTTAAAGCTTTATTTTAATGTTTTGACAGAGAGACAGAGAGAGAGAGAGACAGAGAGAGAGAGAGACAGAGAGAACAGGGAGGGCCCAGAGCAGTCTCCATAGTTGTACATTATTAGTTTTCAACATAGTTTCATTCCGCACAGTTGGGCGCGAGGCCGTGCAGGGTGGGAACCAGGCCAGAAGCCTCCTGCATGGGAAGCACACCCTAATTCAGCATATGGGTCTGCTCAGGCCAGGGTCAGGGCCAGGACTCGATCCTTAGACCCCAGGGCTACAGATGAGGGCTCAACCCACTGAGCCATCCCAGCATCCCCTAGATTAAAAAAAATAGAACATTGTCAGGTCCCAAATCTCAATTGTGCAACCCCTTAGTTGCTCTTTTCTTTCAAACAATGTTACCCACTAACGTGATTTCTATCATCATATCATTTTTCCTATGTTGAACTTTCTTAAATGAAATTGTACAGTCTCTCTTTGTACTTTGTACTCACTGTTCATTTCTGTGAAATTTATCTCTGTTGTTTCATGTAGCAATAGTTGGTTCATTTCCACTGCTGTATAGTATTTCATTGTATGACTAAATCACAATTTGTGTATGTGTTCTACACTGGACATAAATTTAAATTGTTTTCAGTTTGAAGAAATTGTGAATACTACTGCTATAACAATTTATGATTATGCACTATGGTATATATATGTACACATTTTTATTAGGTCTATGCTTAGGAGTGGAATTGCTAGGTCATAAATACACACACATACACACACATTCAGTTTTAGTAGATACTGACAGTTCTCCAAGATGATAGTATCAATTTATATTCCAGGAGCAATGTTTGTGAGTTTTATTTGTTCTATATCCTTGCCATACTTTGTATTATTAACATTTTTACTATAAGCTATTCTGAAGAGTATGCAGTAATACCTTATTGAGGTTAAGTTGCATTTTGTTTAATAACTAATGTTAAGCACTTGTTCATAATTTTGACCTTTTAAATATCTTCTTTTGTAAAGTGTTTAACTTTAGCTCATTTCTCTATTGAGTTATTTTTTTCTTATTGCTTTGCACACATTATTTATATATTGTAACTTTATAATTATAGTTTCCTAAAGAAGTCATAACAAAGCATCACACACTGGGTGGCTTAAACAACAGAAATGTATTGTCTCACAGTTCTGGGAGCTAGAGGTAGAAGATGATGATATCGTTAGAGTTGATTCCTTCTGAGGGCTACGAGAGGAAATATGTTCCATGTTTTCCTCCTAGTTGCAAGTGATTTGCTGGCAATCTTTGGTGTTGCTTGGCTTGTACTTAGTTCTCTGTCTTTATCTTCACAAGGCATTCTCCCAGTGTACGTGTCTCTATCCAAAGTTCCTCTGGATAGGAGCCCAACCTACTCCAGAATGACTTCATCTTAAGGAATTACATCTGCAATAACCCTATTTACAAATAAGGTTACATTCCAAGGTACTAGGTGTTAGGGCTTCACCATATGAATTTTGGGTGGGAACACAATTCAACTGATAACATATGTGTTTTGAAAACATCTCCCAATCTTGGTTTGCTGCTACACTTTCAATTGTGTTGTGGTAAATTAAAGGTAGCATAAATGTTTTTTTACTCTCCTCATTAAGTTGGAGTTTATTGCTCTCTCCCCTTGAATCTAGGCTTTCCCTGTGACTACTTAACCAGTAAAACATGTCGGAAGCAATGCGTTCCAGTTCTGGGACTAGTGTCCCCTCTAACTAATCAGCCATGTGAAAGACTCATCTTGGATGTTCCAGCCCAAATGAGCTTTAGATGATTCAGCTCCAATAAGCATCATGCAGAGCAGCAGGGCCCATCTGAGCCCAGTCAGCCCACAACATCGTAAGAGGAAATAAAATGGTGGTTTGTGTCAGTAAGTTTTGATGAACAGAAGTTCTTAATTTTAATCCCTTCCAAATTTATCAATGTTTTTCTGTAGGATCAATGCCTTTGGTGTCTTGTTTAAAAACCATTTCTCTAGTAAATGAAAGTACTAGTAGTATAAAAAAAATAATAAAGTTCTGGGGATGCTGGCGTAGCTCAGTGGTTAAGGCACTTGTCTCACAACCATGAGGTTCAGGGTTTGATTCCCAGCCCTGGCCTGTGCAACTCTATACGCCGAACTGTGGCACAACTGGTAACTTGTGGTATGGTGGTGAAGGTTCCCGCATCCCATGTGGGAGGCCCCTGGTTTGGTCCCTGCTCTGGGTGGCCCCACACCCACCTGTGTGGAATGAAACCGTGTCACAACTAATGATATACAACTATGGAGACTGCCCTGCCCCCCGCCCCCCTGCCATGTTCTTTCTTTTTAATATATTTTTATTTATTTATTTATTTTTGACAGAGAGAGAGAGAGAGAGAGAGAGAGAGAGAGAGACAGAGAGAGAGACAGAGAGAGAGAGACAGAGAGAGAGACAGAGAGACAGAGAGAGAACTGAACTGGGGGAGCTCCCAGTTCAGCATATGGTTCCACACGGGCCGGGGCCGGGATTCGATCCCTGGCGTTGCAAAGTGAGCGCTTAACCCACTGAGCCATCCCGGCTTCCCCTGCCATGTTCTTTCAATAAAATAAATCTTTAAAAAAAAATAAAGTTTTTATCAATGCTTTCTATTCTTTATGTTCCTTCAGAACTCTCCTTTATTACAGTTATAGGTTTTCTCATTTTTATTCCCATATTAAAATTTCCCAAATGTTAAACTCAATAAATTTGATAAAGCTGGAATAAAAAGAAATATTTGCTTCTTTCTAGGGCATGAGTATTCCCCTTTGTTATATTCCAGAAATTCAATGATTCTCTATCACATTTTAATCTACGTTATCTAAATGATTTTGTGTTTGATATATTATAGTAGGGGCATGTTCTTTAGAATTTAATAATAACTCTTTTGAATTTAGAATTAAGTGTGCAGTAATTTAGAATAAAGATAGTAGTAATTTAACACTACAAGTAAGTAAAAGTAAACTTAAAACTTCCATAATTATTTTACCTGTCTGTGATACCATCATTCTCACAGGTCTCAAGACAATAGAGATTTATTTATTCATTCATAAACCTTTCTTTTTTTTTTTAAGAGTAAATTATTATTAGGCTAGTGATTGTTTTTTTTTTTCAATATTTATTTTGGGAAAGCCAGGATGGCTCAGTGGGTTAAGCGCTCACGTTGCAGCCCCAGGGACCAAGGATCGAATCCTGGCCCCGAACTGTGTGGACCCACATGCTGAACTAGGTTGAACTATCCATGGGACAAGCTCCAGTTCAGTTCTCACTCGGCAGCTCAAGGGGATGTGTCTCCCATGTGGGAGGCCCCCAGCCCAGTTTCTACCCCAGATTTATTTTATTGTTTCTGACAGAGACAGAGAGAGACAGAGAGAATGGGGAGGTCCCATTCTCGACAGTTGTGCATCATCAGTTTTCAACATGGTTTTGTACTACACAGGTGGGTGGGGGCCATGCAGGGCAGGAACTGGGTTGGGGGCTCTTGCATGGGAAGCACACCCCAGTCCAGCATATGGGTCCTCATGAGTCAGGGTTGGGGTTTGATTCTCGGTCCCCAAGGCTGCAAAGTGAGCGCTTAACTCCCTGAGACACCCTGGCTTCCCTCATAAACATTTCTTGAGAGCCAGGATTTATATTTTATGTGTCAGATTCTGAAGTAGGTACTGAAATACATCAAATGAGATATAAGCCTCTCTTCATGTAATCACAATCTTGTGGGAGAAACGGGCAATAACACATAATTTAAATTGTGCTGAGTGTTATGAAAGAAAACCAGCAATCTTATGGGAGCAGAGACCAGAGACTTCAAACTTAGTCTGAGGGTTAGGAGTATATCAGAGAGATTCCTTGCAAACATGACGTTTAACTGAAACTCATGGGGCGAGTAATTAACTAGACACAGAATTGGAGGGAGGAAAGTTCCAGGCAGAAGAATACACAGCATATGCAGAGAACTTTAGTCACGGAGGTACCCAGTATGTTAGAGAAACTAAGAGGAGCCTTGCGTAGCTAGAGAGGGTGAGGGAAACACAAGAGGAAACTGGAAAGGTAGGAAAGGGCTAGACTTGTAAGCCTTCTTAAAGGAATTCAGACTCTGTTGCAAGAGCCATGTGATGTCTTTGAGGAGTTTTAAGCAGGGAAGTGGCATGATCAGATTTGTGTTTTTGGAAGATCACTAAGGCTGCCTTGCAATACAAGGTAGAACATAGCAATGCCTGACATAGGCTTCAAAATGCCACGCTGATCCCAAAGATGCAGAATCCCATTGTCTGGGGCATCAGAAGGCTTTCATGGAGGAGGTCCAATTGCACAGCAGAGCCGCTTGCACACAGGAAGACGTGTGTGTGTGTGTGTGTGTGTGTGTGTGTGTGTGAAAGGAGGCAGAGAAGAAAGAGTCCCCATGTAGGCCACAGTCTGCACTAAGTCACAAAGCTAGATTCCCATGGAACAAGTTTGAAGAATGATGCACTGCCCAGCCTGGCTGGAGGATGATGGGAGATAAACCTGGAAAGAGAGGTTGTGAATCTGACGGGCCCAAAAGGCACATATGAATACAAAATGTACAGCTACTCCTCATAAGGTGTTTGCAAATTCACGTACTTGCTAACCTTTAGTTGTAACCCCAGCGTCAGTCTTACAGTGCTTTTGCAGTCACTCAGACATGTGCAGAGCAGTGCAAACGTTATCACCTGACATGCACCTTTCCAGCGGAGGCTGAACAAGGCCACCCTGCCCCTTCCTGGTCCAGCTCTCGTGCTGTGAACATGTGTCCTTTCTGGGGCTTATTTGTGGTACGGTTTTGCATTGCTTGTGCTTTTTGTAGGTGATTTCACTATTTAAAATAGCCCCAAAATATAATGCTGAAGTGCTACCTAGTCCTTGTATTCCTAAGCACAAGAAAGCTGTCCTTATGGAGAAAATATGTGTTAGATAACATTTGCTCAAGGTGTGGGTTATAGTGCTGTTGGCCATTAGTGCAGTGTTAATGAATCAATATTATGTATTAAAAATATAGTGTGTATATATGTGTGTGTGTATATATATAAGTATATATATATATATATTCTTTAAACAAAGACCTAAAATAAGGTTATGTATTGATCAGTTGATAAAAATGTGCCCAGAGGCTTGTAGGAACCTAACTCTGCATTTCTTTGGGGAGCCATGGTTCAATATTAGCTATTTCAGTGTTTGCGACCACTTTATAGAAGTACCATGAATAATGATAATTGACTATACCTACGCATAGTCCCTCCCTGCCCGAAAGCCAATTGTTAACATTACCAACACAGCATTGCCTGAGACAGACCTGCAGGAGCTCACCATGTTGTGGGGGTGTCAGCCAACCACACGGCTACCGCTGGATAGTCCTTTCTCAAAGCAGGGCCGGAGTGACACATGTCTGCGTTGAGTGCAATTTTCAGGCCCTCAGAAAGGATTTAGTCTTTGAAGTAACTAAGACCCAAGTTTGAATCCCACCTCCCTCATTTACTAGTTGTGAGTCTTAGGCAACTGACAAAACACATTGTCCTTAGTCAGAGAATAGCCATTTCAGTTTCACCATGAGTCCTGATGAGATCAGGTATGTAAAATTCACATGGTAGATGGTGAATACTTTTTGATCCTCCTGTACCTGACCCTGAACTTCAGCAAAGGCTGGGAGGCACTTCATTCTCTGCCTGTGGCTCAGTCCTCTGATTCCAGAGCTTCAGGCTACCGCAATATTGTGCCCAGTCATATTCTAAAGAAGCTTTTCAGACTCTGTCTGAAACACCCAGGCTGGTCCTGCGGTGGACATGCCTAAACCTGAGACTCTAGAAGACCTGTTGCCTGCCAAGTGTCCTCTGTTCTCATGCCCGCACAAAAGGTCTACTTTCCAGTCTAAGTCTTGCTGCTTTCTTATTACAGCAGGGAAAATAGGCAATGCTTCAGCTGCTGTCTCTGTGAGTGGCTTCTGGATTGGGGGTGGGGGGCAGGGAATGGATATGTTAGCTTAGTCCGTTCTTCTCCCTGTTTCACGATTCCCTGTCCTGGAACTCAGAAGCCTGGCCTGCCCCATGGCCAGCTTTGCTTCCGCTGACTCAGCTTTACCCTCAAGACAGCTTCATCTCTGAGTCATCAGGCTGAGCTTTCGAGGACAGCAGTCTGGCACTCCCGCTCCATCTTCCCAGGAAAGGCGCTGTGTCTCCACACCCCAGTGCCGTCCCATGCCTCACTTGGCTCACGACACACAGACAGCAAGAATCAAAGTCTTCATGAGATCAGAGAATGCAGAGGGAAAGACTCCCGGACCAGGAGTCAGAATGTCTGGTTCTGGTTCTAGCTCTGATTAGCTTGTGCGACTTTGGACTAGTCATGGAACCCTCCTGAACTGGGGGTTTCTCTTCCAGAAAACAGAAGTTGTCATCCATGCCGGGTCCATCCCACAGGGGCTTTGCGATGTCCCAATGAAACAATGTGAAGTACCCCAAGGTCCAGGGCAGAAGCCCCTGTTCCATGAACTGGATCTGTTCATAAACTCATTTCATTTGAACAATGTTGACCTAAATAGCATGTATTTAGCATTTTTTAAGTGAGTTAGCAACAAATTGGAGACTTCAATTAAATATCCAGATTTACAGGCTCTCTTCCAGAATGGAACCATCTGACCGTATTAATACCTTGCGTTGAATGGCAAAACCCGACTAGAGTTGAGTAGCAGCAGCCCCTTCACTTGGGTAGGAGCCTAGAGCCGCCCTCAAAGTCATCCCAGTGCCCACCACTCCCTATGGTGTCCCAACACTGGGGCCAAGCTTCCGTTGCCATTTATGATTGCTCTGGGGCTATTGATTTGATTCTACAGGAGCGCTAGTGGGAGAAAAATCATCGGAATAGCCATGTTTCCATCAAAAAGGGGATATGAAAGTCCCAGAAGTGTCTCAACACAAATTATCTCCCCTTTGAGGGCGTCAATGTCAAGAAAAACGAAAGCCCTTGGTTTTACTCTGTGCCGATGGGCCCTTCGAAAGATGTATGTGGTGGGTCAGAGCTGGGGGTTGGAGTCCCACAGGCTTGGCTACATTCTGTCCTCATGTGTCCTCATCTGTAAAATGGGGTAGTAGCAGCTCTTTTCTCCTAGGTTCATTGTGCACGTCTGGCACTTAGCTGTCCTTCAAGGTTAGTGAGAGCTATGCAAATCTTTTCAACTGTTGTGGGAGCTGGGAGTGTGAAGCGTAAGAGTTAGGATTCCTGAGTGGGGCTAACGCCATGACCGGGAAGGAAAAACGCAAACGGAAAAACACATAACGTAGGAGAAGAAAAGTGCGTGTACATCCACCCCCACCCTCACTCTTTCCCCTCCTCAGTGAGAAAACCCTGGCGAGGTCCATCAGCACTGCGCGCGGGCTCCATTACTAAGGCTGGTTCTCGTCCTGGTGTGGTGGCGTCTCCCCATCCATAAGGTGAGCATAAAGTGCCCCGCTGGCTAACTGTCGTGAGCAAAGATGAGCTGAGATGACTGTGTGCGAAAGCACTTTGGAAATCTGAAAGGCGCTAGGCACAGATGAGGAGTTTTGGGGTCTCTTTTCAAAAAGTTTCTCTCCCCAACTCTGCCCCAGGGGTTGAGCTTATCAAAGCGAAGACCCTCCCCCTGCGTTTCGCAACGCTGCTGGCCGCGCCGCGTCAGGAGTCTGCCCTTACTTACTTGTTTCCCCTGGCGCAGGCGGGGACTCGGGGGGAGTTGGCTGGCGGCGGCCGCGGTGGGTGTGCCCTGCAGGGCGTGCGCCCCGGGCCCAGGCCCCACCTGCCGGGAGGGTGCGCGCCGCGGCCGCCGCCTGCGCGCCCGCCCTGGGGTGCGCGCCCGGGCCGGGGCCGGGGCCCCGCAGGCTGCGCGCTGGCCGCCTCGCGCCTGGCTCCCGCGCCTCGCCAAGGTAAGGCGCGCCGCGACCCCAGCCCGGCCGTGCGCTGACGCCGCGTGCCGGCGCGGCCCCGGGGCTCGGCCACGCTCCTCCGCCTCGCCGCCCGCCTCGTCCCCTCCGCGCGCCGCGGCCCCGGGCCCCCCGAAGACAGAGGCTGCGGCAGCCTGGGCCGACCTGGCGCCTCCGCCCGGGGTCCGGACAGCGCAGGGAGGGGGCTGCCCAAGGGCGGGCGCCGCTGCCCTTCCGCCCCGACCAGCTCCCAGCGCCCCGGCGCAGGGTAGAGAGACCACGGGCTGGGGGCGCGTTGTCCTTGCCGCTCGGATGGTGCAGCCCCCGCCCTCAGCTTCCAAGCGGGCGCTGCGGTCTGGGATGCAGCTTGCGGGACTGGGGCGCCCTGCCGCGGGCTCCCAGGACTACCCGGCATCGAGCTCCGTTAGTCTCCGGTCTTTCGCGAAAGCCGGCCCCCATGTCCCACCCGGGTACCCCTCAGCCTCTGGCTGAACTTTCCAGCACTCCGGCTGGGCTACGACGTCGGGCGGAGGCAGGCGGGCCCCTCCGGGGGTCGGCGCGCTGGCGGCCGAGGGCTCTTTGCACCATTTGAGGTCCCCTTCCTCTCGTCGCTCCTTGTTAAGGTCAAACCTATGACCCTGAGTACGTTGTCCTTGCAGAGTGGCCTGTTAGCGTGGGAGTTGTCAAGTGGAGCCCCATGGCCCCTACCCCAGGTTGGAATCTGCGCCTGCGCTGGGGCATCTGCTAGGGCTGCAAGCACCAGCGGCTTTGGTTCCCAAGCACCCTAGGGCGCTGGCTGCCCCAAGGGAGAGGAGGAGATTCCCCCCTTTCCCAGGATGACCTCCGGAAGCCCGGGCAAAGTTCTTTTGACCAAGTAGGGTCAGGGGAGGGTTAAATGCAGCCAGTGACCAGTTTGAGGCCTGGGTAGAAAGCATCTTGAATTAAGTACTGTTCCCGAGGACATGCCTGGTAAACCAAATGTGGGTTCCTTAGTCTTTCAGCACACGGCACAAGAGAACACAGAGCTACACTTGGAATAGAAGCAGAGTCCACTCTGAAATTGCCTTTTCAAATCCAGCCCTTCTGCCTTTGTCTAAGATTCCTTCTCTCTGGACATAATGTGAGTTATGGGGGAGTATTAAAGGACAATGAGAGTGGGGAATGGTTCAGGATCCACAGCAGACTTTCGTTCAGTCAACAAATACTTGCTCCCTGCCAGGCGGCAGCGAGGTAGAGATACAGAAACAAAACTGGTAGCATCTGGCCTCGTGGAGCATGCGTCCTGTGGCCAAGACTGAAAGGAATGAGATGACTCAAGTAAGTACAGAATTCTGAGCAGTCATGACTTCTTTGTAAGGAAAGGACAAGGTCCCGTGAGAATCGGTGATAGGTACAGACGTCACTGGGTGAAGAAGGTAGAAAGAGGGGAAAACCAGGATGGCTCAGTGGGTTAAGCGCTCACTTTGCAGTGCCGGGGACCGAGGATCGAATCCTGGCCCAGGCCCCGGCCCGTGTGCTGAACTGGGGAGTGCCCCAGTTCAGTTCTCTCTGTCTGTATCTCTCTCTCTCTCTGTCAAAAAAAAAGAAAAAAAAAAAAAAAAAAAAAAAAAAAAAAAAAAGAAGGTCGGAAGAGCCCTTGGGGGAGAAGGAACGGCCCGTGAGGGGCCCTCAGTTGAGTAGCAGAGTCCATTAGAGGGACTGAAAGACTGTTTACAAGTGACCAGCACCAGCTCAACCAAATGGGTGTGCCCCTTCCTTGTGCGACTCATCGCCTGAGCCAGTCAGTGTCTTCCTTTCTCAGCTATGCTAACAGGCACTTCAGTGCCCTTGGCTGGAGGAGAAAGAGCGTGAGATTAACAGGTGGGTGCTGGCTCACCCCCCACCCCCATCCCCACGCACGTACTTACTACCAGCACCTTGGTCAGATAGGCTATGCCCACTCAGGATGCCAAGAAGCAACAGTTCTTTCCTTCAATTGTTCCTTATGGCCGTCTGCTCACAATTGACCAAGGTTTCTTCTGCCCAGCATTTAGGAAGATTCATGCTGAGAGCAGTGGCTCATCTTAGACTTTTGAAAGTAGAATGAAATCATTGCCTGCAATGTGAGCTTCCTTACATGGCCTTTCCTAATCTGGGCCCTGCCCACCGTGCCAGCCTCATTTCTACCAGTGCCCCGATCTCCTCCCTCCGCAGTGAGCACCATCTATGTTCTACTCACAGTTGCACTCCAGGCAGTTACTGGACACATGGCCTTTGCACATGCTGCCCTTTGTCTAACATACTCTTCCTACTTGTTCATCCAGTGAATACACACTCAGCTTTCAACTTCAACATGAAACTTAAGGTTTTCCTGTGCTACTCCCAACCCAGCCAAGGCCTTTCCTGACCAGAGTCAAACATTCCTTCTCTTTGTTTCCGAAGCTCCTTGGACGTGCTTCTGTCACACTGAACATCGATGGCACTATGCATCTTTAAAAGTAGGACTGTCCTGTCATACTTGTGTCCCAAGTACCCAGCACAGGGAAAGACACATAGGAGGGCTCAATAAATGCTTGTTGGATGGAAACCACTTATTTTAGTATTTCTTAACTTTGTGGGGGGTGGGGTGAGGGGTTCAGTGTTAGACATATCTTTGAGATTTTGTTGAAAATCGTGGATACTCTTCTCCAAATATATATAACTTAAAAGATCTTGCATACAATGTCACATGATTCACAGACATTCCCTTCCCCATTAACCCCATTTCCTGAACTTTGGGCTTTAATTTTACAGGAAACAGAGACCCAATGAATGCCTAAGCATCTGCATCTGGTTAAGAGTAAGGACCCCCACCCCCAACACACACACACACACCACCCCCAGCTCCTGGCTCCCAGTCCCAGGTTTTCTCCAGCTCTCTCTGCTTCTCTTAGCACATAGCCTCCTTTGGTCCCTAGCCACTGCTCATGGCTAGAAGATGGATATCTTGGTTTTGCTTCAGTTCAGTAGCAGCCTAAGGTGTGACACCGAGAAACATTTTATTATGGGCAGAGCTGACAATTAGGAAGACAAATGGGCCATCTCCCTGGGCTGTTCTCTGCCCCTTGCCTACAATGTTATTACATTCATTTTAGCCAGAGGAGGGTCATTTGTGGTTTATAGTTATCTTCTGGGCCCTGGATTGAGTCATGGAGGCCACATTTAGAAATGCTCTGGACGGGACCATAGAGATCAGGGCCCAGCTCTCGGTCTTTTCAAAGGCTCCATCCCTATAAAGCAGGCTGTGAGGAATGAATGGAGAGGAGGGGGTTCTTGCTTGTCGACACCATCTTTCTTGCCTGCCTGCCTCCCTTCTGCGTTCAGCCACAGGACACCTACTTCAGGTTGCTGGGCCAAGCTGGGCCTTCTCTAGATCAGGATCTTCACTAATCCAGTACTTCACTTATTCATCAACATGCATGGAGTCTCTGTTCTGTACCAGATATTGTGCTAATCCCAGTTTATTCACATAAAAAGGGTCATGGAGCGTGATACATGCTCTGCTCTGTGAGGGGAGGGAAGAGGTAACTTACTTCTAATCCAGCGTATACCTTGGGAGGTATGGTTGGGAGGACAGTTAGGACTCCTTAATGTTGAGAATGTTCTCACTTTGAAACTGATCACATGCAAGTTATGTTGTCTCTGGGGACACTAAATATTCTTAACTGTAAAATGGGTTTGATAACAATCTTTTCTTGCCTATCTTTGGGCAGTTGTGCGGATATAGTTATCACATTTCAGATGGCAGATCCACTTCCTCCTGTATGTGACACAGGAGCAGTACAATATAAAACAGGGTACACATGTGTCAAGCGCTGGCACATTTAATACTTGCAATAATCCTAGAGATAGTTTCAGTCATAACTTCCTGATGCATAGATGTGAAAAGCGAGGCTCAGGGAGGTTAAGGGACTTGCCAGGGTTGTAGAACTGGTAAATGATCAGAATTGGGACTCACTGAGCTCTCTGTCCCTGAAGATCAGATGACTAACCACTTTGTGCTATTCTGTAGTAGTGTATGTGGGAAGAGGCACGGGCTTGGAGGTCAGGATGTCCAGGGATTGGAGCCTAGATCTGCTGCTACATACTTAGCTGTGTTGTTTACAGCTAGACCCCTAACCTCTCTGTGCCTCAGAAGGCTAATCTCCTAGACCCACAGTGTGTACTAAGAGGCTTCTAATAGAAATCTTTCTGTGAACAGTTTCCAATCAATGTAGATAATATTTCAAAGTAGGATTCAAGGAAAGAAGAAGGGCCCTCTGGCTAAAAATAGGTCTGTCGAAGTTTCCCGGATAAAATAAATACTGCCCCAGGATTTCAAATAGATGGTTGATGTGATATGCAGGCAGTCATAGATTGGTGGTGTCTGAAGAAGCTGGCTGGCTGCTCCTTCTCCAAGGGAAAGAAGTCTGTTTTCAAAAGAACACCTCACTGTCTCTCTGGAGCCCCTGTCACATAGCTGCCTGGGAGCACAGGCTATGAGGGAAAACACAAATCCCAATTCCCCTCCCCCTCCCATGTGTTTCTCCTCAAAAGTAAATAAAACGTATTGGCTCTCTCTCTCTCTCTCTCTCTCTCTCTCTCTCTCTCTCTCTCTCTCTCTCTCTCTCTCTCTCTCTTTCTCTCTCTCTCTCTATATATATACTGCCCCCCACGAAAAACAAAAACAATCTAGCCATTGTTAATATAAGGAGAATAGTTACACAGCTGAATGCTCCTGGACAGTTTTAAAAAATTATATTTCTACCTCTATATCTAATCCATATCATCTATATATTAATATCTCTATATAGTGGCTATGGCTTTTTCCCCTCTGTGTGGAAGGAACCTTTGTGTCTGCAGTTTCCTTTCTGGCTCTAATGTCAAGGGACAAGGGGGCAGAGAAATGTGACATTGGGGAGAAGTTGCTCCATGAAAAGACCAGAATTGGGTGCCAATTTCCTCCCATAGCCTGTTTTGGCCCAGAAGCCAGACACTTCGACTTGCAGTGAAATGGATTCTGATTTCCATAGCAGGGCACCAGGCATCGGGCTGAGTGTTTCCAGGTGCGGGGCTCATGGTCTCTGGTGTAGCGCTCCCCACTTCCTTCTGCCTTGGAGAACGTAGCCATTCTATGCTTGGGGAAGGGTTTAAAAGACCAGGCAAGTCAAGGTGGGGGATGGCTGAATATACCCTGGAGTGGTCACACTCAGGTTCTATACTGAGTGTGTGGGAGGGGGGCTTTTTATCAGTAATGTTTGAGTTTTTTAAGAGAAGGGTTTCATGCATCATTTATGTGATTTTAAATAAATAAATATTGAAAACCGTCACCCACCTGCTCCTCAAAAAAAGAAGGGTATGAAAGCAAAAAAGGCTTCATCACTTACTAACCCTGTGAGCCCTAGCAAAAGACTCAAGATTTTTGAACTTCAACTTCCTCATCTCTAAAGTGCTGTTGATACTGTGGACTTAAGCCTCCTCTGATGCAGACAGCAGAGGCCCCCTTAAACTTATTCTAATGAAAAGGCTGAGGAGCCACCAGATGCGGTATTGCTATCGAGGCACAGGCACCCGGAGGCTGGTTGGAGAGGGTTCTGAAGTCAAGGCTCTTCCACCAGTGCAGGTCGTCACTGGTCTCCACTTTGTGTGCCATCAGCTCTCACCCACCTCCCTCACCCTCCTACAACACACTAGCCTCTCCTTTGTTCAAATTCCAGAGTTATCCTGCCGTCTGAGCTTGCTTCTCTGGAAGCTGAGGCTTTCTCTCCAGGCCATGTCGTGGCTGGTCTCTGGGCAGCCTGGGCATAGGAGGCTGCTGAGGCACCTGCCCTCCCTGGGCCACCAGATGGGAGGGGAGGACGGGGAAGGGGAGGATGTATAGCACGTAACCTTTGGGGGCAGGAAGGGCAGTGGGTGGGGATTCCTCAAAAAGGAGATGAAGGTGAGCTGGAGCTCAGGAATTATGCCCAAGAGAAATGCTTACCGAGTTGTCAAGGACCTAACAGAGATCTTTTTTTTTTTTTTTTTAAGATTTCTTTTATTTTCTTGTTTGAGAGAAGAAGGTGAGAGAGAGAGAGAGAGAGAGAGAGAGAGAGAGAGAGAGAGAGAGAGAGAGAGAGAGAGAGAGAGAGAGAGAAGTGGGAGAGCCCAGAGCAGTCTCCATAGTTGCACATAGTTGTGACATGGTTTCGTTCCACACAGGTGGATGTGGGGCCACACGGGGCAGGAACTAAACAGGGGACCTCCCACATGGGAGCAAGAACCTTCATCACCCTCTCAGCAATTACTAATTGCGCTGCAGTTCAGCATATGGGTTTGCACGGGCTGGGGCTGGGATTTGAATACTGGACTTCACAGTTGCAAGGCAAGCGCTCAACCTGCTGAGCTATCCTGGCATCCCCCTAACAGAGATTCTTAACTTGGGGTTAATAGCCCCAAGAGGATCATGTGTACAATTCAGAGGAGTCTGTGAACTTGGGTAGGACAAAAAACAAACAAACATCTTTAGTTAACATTTTCTTTGATTATTAATGTAGGCAACAAACCACAATGTATTTTCAGTGCCTGTAACATTGTCACTGGTAAAAATCACAGATATTTTTATATCACATTTCAACTGCTGCAGACATCTTGCACTATGATTTATACTCACTGAAGCTTTGAAATTACAGCAGCTCTTATACCCGCTGCTAGAGCTTGTTATTTAATGTGTTAATAAATAACATATTACACACTCATTTTTTTTCAATTTTAAAAATTACATGTCAATGTAATTGATTTTCTTTATAGTCAAGCTATGCATCTTACTTTACATATTTTTAAATGTTCTGAGAAAGGGTCCATAGGCTTTATCAGTCTGCAAAAGGGGTTTGTCCATGGCTCAAAAAAAGGTTAAGAACCCCTGACAGGAACTCCGTAAGCTTTAGTTCCTAATTTTCTACCCTCTCTCATCTTAATCTTTCATATACCCATCTATCTCTGTCTAATTAGCACAAGACATTCTTGAGCAGTTTTAAATTTTATTTAATAGTCTGGCAAATTTGTAAGAGCACACAATTTGTGTTTGGATAGAAGGTTTTGATGTATATCTAGAGGTTAATTTACAAATTGCAGGCACACAAAGGCAACTAGTTAATTCCTAATAGCCCACAGACTCACCAGGCTGTTTTGATTGCTCGGCTTATCCCATGCAAACCCGTCCATTGAACTAACCACCAAGTGGATGATTATGTTCCTGAGAGGTCAGGGAGCTGTGAATCACTTGATCAAATGCAAGCTAGAATCCTAGAAAGAAGGAGAAGCCCTGGGAGAAGTAACTTTGAAGTGGGTTCTGAAATGGAGGGAATGTAAGGGAGGCAGGCGGAAGGAGGGAGGGCATCTCTGAGGATGTGGGAAACCCACCAGATGTTGATTTTGAGGAGAAAGCCAGGAGAGAGGAGAGTCCATTGGAGCAACATTAGATGAGTGGTTGGTTTTCTGCTACCTTTTATTAAATGCTTAGCATGTTCCAGACACTGTGCCAAGCCCTTTAAATATAGCATTGTTGAATCTTTACTACTTACCCAATTAGGTATGGCTGCAGGTATTCCAATTGTATTGGTGAGTGCAGTGAGGCTTTAAGAGGTTCAATTCTTGCTCTAGGTCACAGACATAAGTCATGGAGCCAGAAGCTCAGCCCAGATCTGGCTGATTCTAGAATGGTATGCCCTTAAGAGCTACTGCAGGCAACCCGAGAAGAGCCTGTTTGGAAAAACTATGGCTGCCACTTGTTTTGGTAAGAAAGTGTTTACCATCCATTCCTGTCTGTCCCGTTCTTCTCTCCAGGCTTTTGCCTGCTCTCAGGCGCTGTTGCCCCTCCCCAGCCTTGATCACTCACAGACACCTGTGCTGTGGGTATGAGGGTAGGATAAACGTTAGGAGCAAAAGCCGTGGGGTCAGGCAGAACTGGGTTCTCACTGCGCTCTGCCACCTGGCTGTGACCTGGCCCAGCCTGTCTTCATATCAGTGACATGGAAATAATGGCACCTCTTTTCTAAATGTATGTATTTCCTCCTAGCCTTCAGCACCATTTTGGATAGTCTTTCCATTTGAGTGCCTCCGCTGTCCTCTTACACTGGGTGGTTGTCCCCACCTTCTTCACATGTGGGCTCCTCTAAGAAGCTTCAGCCTGGGCCTCGGGGAAGCAGCCATCACTTCTCCTAGCAGTTGGCTCTGGTTTCTGGGGAGAATTTGGTTCCTTGGGCAGCTATCCCCCCTGGATAGAAGCTCCCTTTCGTCATCGCAGCACTCAGTGCCGAATCTGGCATGAAGTCCTTTTGGTAGAACCTCGATAACAGCAATGAGCTGTGTCCTTCAACCCCCTTTCAGCACCCCATTGCCTGTTCTTGGCACCTGTTCTGGGTCCCATCACCTAGAGCAGGGCTGTCCAGCCTTTTGGCTTCCCTGAGCCTCATTGGAAGGAGAATTGTCTTGGGTCACACATAAAATACACTAACAGTAGCTGATGAGCTCAAAAATAAATCTTATGATGTTTTAAGGAAGTTTACTAATTTGTGCTGAGCTGCGTTCAAAGCTGTCCTGGGCCACATGTTGGACAAGCTTGTCTCTAGGAAGCCTCTCCAGCTACCTATGCCACCCCTCTTGTCATGTAGATCAGGACACTGAGGACCAGCAGGGCAGGTGGCACCAGAGTGAGTAATGGAGCTGGAATGCGAACCCCGGCCTCCTGCCCCAGTGCTCTGCCCAGTCACAGGCGTCTCTTCCACACGGGCCAGCAGGCTGTGTGGGAACATGGGGACACTCGGGGACCACCCGAAATCACAGTCTTCTTGCTACTTGTCAGACTCGCGCCTGTCATGGGGCTGGACTTCCCCGACCCCGTCTTCTCTCTCACGCTTCACCCATGCCCTCGGCGTTGCCGGCTGCTGAACAGAGCCCTGTGGTAAGCGGGTCGCAGGTGGCTGCCTTCCGTGACGCCTGGTGGTGCCGGAAGGGCTCTTGCCCTGAGAACTCTGCCCACTGGCAAAGCTGAGGTCTTAAATTCCCTGCATTAGAGTCATTCCTCTGGATTTCTTTGTCTTCTCCAGAGAGCTATTGTTAAAATGCAAATATATTAGCCTGACAGGGAACCTGTGAACCCACTAGTGTGGCCCTGCTGAGGAGTGGACTGCCCAGGACTTCCGCTAAGTCACCCCACCTCCCTGTCCCTCAGTTTCTTACCTGTAAAATGGGGATAATAAGAGGTTGCCTTATAGGTTCACCTCAAAGGTGAAATAAGACAGTGCACAGAAAGCACTTCATATAATAAGTAGTCAATAAAATTAAGATTTTTTGTGTGTGTGTCTCCAAGGCAGTAGGATTATTTGGTCAGTTCTCCAGCTGAGCTCTTGCTTCGTATTAGGTTTTTGTTTGTTTGTTTTATTTTTTGGTAAAGCATTTTGTTTATTTAAGTAATGTGGTCTCCTGGTTGTTTTAAGATTTCTTTTTTCCTTTCTAATTATAAAATAACTTTGAATTTCATTTTCTTGCCTTTAAAATAGGGTAAAAGATCCTACCTTACTGATTCACTGAGGATTTATTAGCTAAAGCACCCGCGGCTACCTGGCCTGCCTCGTATTCTGAGGTACCCTAGAGCAATGGTCCCCAACATTTGTGACACCAGGGACAGGTTTCATGGAAGATAATTTGTCCACGGACTAGGGCAGGGGATGGGAGGCTGGGGGAGGTAGTTTCAGGACGATTCAAGCATATTACATTTATTGTGTACTTTATTTCTATTACATTGTAATATATAATGAAGTCATTATACAACTCACTTGCCACTGTAAAACCTGCTACCAGATGCAGCTTAATTGTCACTTGCCACTCAATGATAGGGTTTTGGATATGAGTCTGCAAGCAAATAAATTTTTATGGTTTCTGCACAGTCAGACCCCTCCACTAATGTTAATCTGCATTTGCAGCCACTCCCCAGTGCATCATGGCCTCAGCTCCATCTCAGATCCTCAGGCATTATGTTCTCATAAGGAGCGCACAGCCTAGATCCCTCACATGTGCAGTTCACAAGAGGGTCCATGCTCCTATGAGAATCTAATGTCACCACTGATCTGTCAGTAGGTAATGTGAGCAATGGGGAGCAGCTATAAGTACAGATGAAGCTTCGCTCACTTGCCTACCGCTCACCTCATGCTGTACGGCCTGGTTCCTAACAGGCCACGGACTGGTACCAGTCCAGGGCCCAGGGTTGGAAACCCTGCCCTAGAGGTTGGCTGACCAGTCGTCCATTTTAAACGGGACAGAAAACAATGGTACTGTCTCATTTCAAATGGTAGGTATTGTCAGCCTACATACACCTTGAATTTAGCTCCGTGAGAATAGGCTGACCACATGTACCATTTGAAATGGGACAGTACCATTGTTTTCTGTCCTGTTTAAAATGGACATCTAGTCAGCCTCCCTAGAGGTGGGGAGTGAAGGCCCCTGGGAGCTTGGGTGGAGGTTCTGGGTGGGTCACTTGGAAAGAGATGGAGAAAAAGAAGTAAGGAGAAGGGAGGGGGACCCTGCCCCTCTGCCCGGTTGCTTGGATGTCGACTCTATGCAGGAAGGGGCCTGAGAATCCTGCCTGGCTCTGGAAGAGGGTGTCCCTGTGTCCCTTTTTCAGATCTTTTGCCTTCTAGGACAGTTCGTTGAGGTTCTGAATTCCCTGGCCTCCCTCCCTGGCTTGATCTTGGTGGAGTGAGTGGCAAGGAGCCCAGAGTTCTCCTTATTACCCCTGACCTCACAGTGGGTGTTAGCAGCTATTATAAACCGCTCCTTTGAAAGGGCAGTTGGGCTTTTGAGAACATCAATCCAGGCTAGATTCTTTGCATTTTCTCTGGAGACGAGGGTGGTTCTCTTAAGCCTGGGCCATGGAGCAGGTCCAGGAGCCAGAGCAGCCTGGTCCAGCCTCCTGGTCTATGACTGAGAGGTGGAGTGTGGGAGCAGTGCCACAGGAGTTTTCTGGCAACCACAGAGCAAAGCCCCTCACTTCCAAGCCTCTCTGAAAGAGGATACTCCTCTCCTTTGTCTGCCCTGGGCAATGAGAGTTGTCAGCATGGCACATGGCCTGCTAGGAGCTTCTGCAGTTCCCCTTCCTGCCAACTTTCTGGGGAAAACTCATCCCCACCATCATCCCCATAACTGAAGTTATCCTTTCAAAACACAGTCTGACTGATACAGAAAATTGCTTTCCCCAGGGCCACAAACCAGGAGCAAAAAGCCGAGGTGAATGCTGGTTCCTGGGGCCCCAAAGCCAAGCAGCAACCTGCCACCTGCCTTCTCCACCCTGGGAGAGGAGGTGTAGATGGAGCCTTCCAATTTTCTGCTTTGGGGCAGGAGCACAAAGGAGCCAGCACTGATTCTAGCCCAGAAGCAGGGCTGGGAGCCGTGTGGTTCATTAGAGCTCATACGTGGATTGCCTGTGGACTACTATCCTTTCTTCCTTCCTTCCTTTGTTTTTTGTTTCTTTGTTTGTTTGTTTCTCTCTCTCCCCCCATCATTCCCTTGTTCCCTTCCTTCCTGTCACCTAGTCAATACAGAGGGATCACTTGTTCTGGGTCAGGTACTGTGCTAGGCAAGGGGCTTACAGTCTAACAGAGGAGACAGAGCTAATTGCAAGAGAGTTTGATGAGTGCTGACACATTCTTATAGAGTGCTGTGGGAGTGCAGACCTGGAGGCAGAGTGTCCAATTCTGACCGGTGTGTGAGAAGGGGAAGATGCTGATAGGAAAAGCCGTCTTGAGGGCTGAGTAGGAGGTGGAGACAGAAGGAAGAGAATTCTGGGTATCAGGAGCAGGAAAAAAAGCCCAGAAGACATGCATATTGAGGAGTGATCCAAAAAACACCAGAATTATCTTCTAGAGGGAGGGCCCCTTGTAGTACAGGTTAGGTGAGCGTTCTAGGAACCCATCTGCATCAGTGCACCATCTGGCCTTGTGAGAGGTTGCATTTGACTTCAGTAAAAGGTTTTGGAGACTCTTTCAATATGTTTGCCCATTTCCTGATGGGTGACTTTACATGCACAACATGTGGCATGACAAGACACCTGCCCACACCGTGCAGTGTTCAGGTTTTGACCAAAAACAACATGACCCCCATGACCCACCCTTCCTATTCACCCAATCTCACCCTGAGTGACTTTCCTTTTTGTTTCCCCGGATGAAAAAAGTCTTAAAGGGAAACATTTTGCGTATGTGGAAGAAGTGAAATTAAAAAACCACAGAAGCACTAAAAGACATCAAAATCAACGAGCTGATAGGTGTTTTGCATCAAATGAAAAGTAGTTTGAAGGTGACTGTGCTTTAAACCTGTAAGAATAAATACACAATTTTCTATAAATAAATTTCAGGTTTTTCTGGGAACCCCTTTGTATACAGAAAGCTCAAGATGATCACTTACTCACTGAGTTTTGTTTTTCTCTCTTGTAAAATGGAGATAATAGTACCAAAGTCATAGCTGGCACACACAAGAAAACCTTCCTTTCCCCCCCATTTCTGACCTATCAGAAAGATTTAAACATGTGAAAATAATGGTGATGAGCGGTAGTACGGGAGAAGTGCTAGAATCAGTGAAAATACAATGGTGAGGATGTACCGTAGCTTTTTGAAGAGACTATTGGAGGATGGGCAGCATTAATTGAGGTTAATATTTAGGATTAGGAAGATCCTCAAAGGGTGAGAAGGACTCTGAGAGAAAAGACAGAAAAGGGCATCTGAAGTGGTTAGTAAGGTGTGAGCAAAGGCACACAGGTGTTCGGGTGCAGGATGAGGTGTGGGTTGCATTTGTGACAGGCAGAAGTGTTGGAGGCAAGGCCAGAAAGGTGGGCTGAGACCACTTTAGTGCCTAACTGGGAGCATATGTGTGGCATTTGGTTTGCATGTGGGTTTTGTTTGACCTGCACAGTGTTTAAAAAAAGAAAAAAGAATTAAGTCAACATTTAAAAATCAGGTTTTACAGAAATCCATGTTCCTGGTTTCTTCTAGAAAAAAAACCAAAAACATCTGATCCGGCAACACTAGCCTTGACTCAGTCCCCACATGGCAACACCTGGCCCGAAGGTGATCACTGTGGCCCGCAGTCGCAGGTTGCATCTCCCACTGGCCAGTTTACCTGAAGTCTCCACCATTCAAATCACTGTGGAGTGAACACATTTGTTCAAAAAGCTCTTCATAAAATGCAAGTGCATTACAGGGGAGGACAAAGAAAATTCTGAACCATTAGCGTTGTAATTCTTTTGTCAGATTAGGAAATGAATTTTACTCCTCCTCACAAAATCGTCATTGTAGAGAGGCGGCTAGGTGGGGAAAACAGGATGCTTGATGCGTCAGGGCTTGGGAAGGACCTCCAGGAAGTGACAGGTGAGAGCTGACGCCTAGAAAGATGGAGAAGTGGGGTCTCTGCAGTGAGTCGTTTTGCCCACTCCTCTCAGCCACGGTGTCTGGTATCTTTGCTGGGGACGGAGGACACCAAAACATCTGTCTTTGGCAAATATTTATTGTATTTTTAGATGTTTACTTCCAAGGTTAATAATTTAACTTTGTAAGCTTAAAAAATTGAACTCCTGGGGAAGCTGGGATGGCTCAGCGGGTTGAACACTTGTCTTGCAGCCCCGGGGTCCGAGGATTGAGTCCCGGCCCTGGCCTGTGCGGACCCATATGCTGAACTGGGGTGTGTCCCCAGTTCAGTTCACACTGAGGTGAGCTTCCCATGTGGGAGGCCCCCCGTTCAGCTCCTGCCCCAGGCGTGCCTCCCATGCGGGAGGCCCCTGGCCAGTTCCTGCCCTGCACAGCTCCACACCCACCTGCAGAATGAAACTATGTAGAAAACTGATGATGTACAACTATGGAGACTGCCCTGGGCCCTGCCCCTTCTCTCTGTCTCTCTCTCTTTCTCTCTGTCTCTCTATGTATCAAAAACAATTTTAAAAGTTGAACTCTTAAAGGACAAGGTAAATTTTGTGTTTTTTTAATTGATAAGGAAACTAATGGAAAGAGAAATTTTTTCCATTTTTAAAAATAATTTTTACTTATGCATATATATATATATATTGCCAATATATATATTGCCCAGAAAAAAATCTAGCCATAAATACCTCTATTTTTTATATTACATGGGTGGATACTTTCTGGACTATACACACATACACAAACATGCATACATATGTGTGGTTAGACAATTTAAGTTTGTTGGCAGCACTGTACAAACAATTAGGTAGGGTTTCATATCCTTGGTATATCAGTGTCTTACAGCTGTGTTCATGTCAACGTGTGGCGGTGTCTTCTGAGTGGCATTCATTACTGTGTGTTTTTGTGTGCCGTTGTGAGAAGCTTGAATTAGAGCAACAAACAAACATTACCTTTCTTGTTATACTTGGCAAGAGTGGAAGTGTAATCAGGAACATATCAGTCCAAGTTGATGGGGATAATGCCATGAAGAAAACGGCAGTGCACAAATGGATTAAACGTTTTTCTGAGGGGATAGAGAGTGCCACAGATGAAGAGAGTTCAGAGCAGCCAGTTATAAGCAGAGCTGAAGAAAACATTGCAAATATTTGCCTAATTGTGCATCACAATCATCAGCTGACTGTGAGAAGCATAGCAGATCAAGTAAATATCAATAGAGAAACAGCTAGGAAAATCTTAACTGAAAATCTTGGGATGAGAAAAGTGTGTGCAAATATAATCCCGAAGGAGCTCACTGATGAACAGAAGCAAAGGAGAGTCCGATGATTGGGCCATGTTATCACTGCTAATGAAACATGGGTGTATCAATACAACCCTGAAATAAAGCGTCAAAGTGCACAATGGAAGCCAGCCAATTCCCCATGACCAAAAAAAGTTCTGTCAATCCAAATCAAGAGTCAAAACTATGTTGTTAATCTTTTTTGATATCAGAGGGGATTGTTCATTATGAATTTGTATTAACTGGACAGTCAACCAAGTTGACTGTTTGGAAATGCTGGAAAGGCTGAGTGAAAAAATTAGGTGAAAATGACCTGAACATCTCACCAACAGCTCATGGCTCTGGCATCACAACAATGCACCAGCTCACACAGCACTGTCTATGAGGGAATTTTTAGCCAGTCAACAAATCACTGTATTAGAACACCAGCCCTCCTCTCCTGATCTGGCCCCCAATGACGTTTTTGTTTACCTGAACATAAAGGAAATATTGAAAGGAAGACATTTTGATGACATTCAGGACATCAAGGGTAATACGATGATGACTCTGATGGCCATTCCAGAAAGAGTTCCAAAATTGCTTTGAAGGGTGGACTAGGCACTGGCATTGGCGCACTTCTCCCCAAAGGAAGTACATTGAAGGTGACCATAGTGATATTCACCAATGAAGTATGAAGCACTTTTTCTAGGATGAGTTCTGGAACTCGACTGTCAGACCTTGTGTGTGTGTGGTACACACATTTAAAAAAATGAGATTTTACATGTCCTGTTAACGTTTTTCTCCTAATGCTCTATTACTGGTCATTATATTACCTCTAAGCCTATGTAAAGAGTCTGCAATGGAAAAAACTGCTGGATAGAAAGATCTAGTTTTAAATCCCCATTGTGCTTCTCTGAGCCTCAGGTCTCTTAGTAAAATAGGATAATAATTCCTTCTTTTTAGAGAGTTCATATAATGCAAATGTGCTCAGCACAGTTTGCTGGGTATTGGATGATCAGAGCCACTGCATAATTGGGAAAAAACGAATCCTACTTACATCTTCTGTTCTTTGAATTCCTCAATTCTCCACCCTTCACCATGTTGAGGGAGAAATAGCGGGTAGGGGATGGGAGAGTGAATCTGGGATGAATTATAACATTTCACAATGGAGTTTAAAATCCTCTTCTCAGTGCTGAGTAACATTAAAATCCCAAGCAGTTCATTCATGGATGCATTCAGTTTTATTTAGGACATTTTCTCTGGACTCACTTTTATTTACTCAGCTGCAGGAAAATTCCTGAAGCCAGGTATGTGATTAGGAAGGTATGTCATGCGAAGGCTATGACCTGTGCCTGCCCTTCACGAGGCCACCCTCCTGTCAGTGGGGAAAGCGAGCCCCTCTTAGTGTTAATTGAAAGGGGATGCACACCTTGTCTTTGCAAATGGCACCCCCTTCCTGCTACCTACCTTTCTTTTCCACTTATCTCCTTCCCCTTCTGGCTCTGGTTACAATATTTCTTTGTCATTTGTCACATCTCTAAGAAAGACCTCTTACTCCTGTCATCTCATTGAACCCTCTGACAAGTCAATAGATTGAGGTAAGTATTATGTGACAAATGAAGCAACCGAGGTGAGGCCCAGAGAAGTTGTGATATGACTCAAACTCACACAGCAAAAATTGGACAAAACTGGATTTGTCCAATTTCCTGGCTTGCAAGCTGTGCTAGTCACGCTGTATCATGTTGCCTCCTTTTCTAATTGTTGGCAGGAAGCTCCTGAAGCAGGGGCGTTGCATGAGGAGGTTCCAGTTCTGGCCAGCCAGGAATTACTTTTTGGAATGTGTAGAGTTGTTGGGTTTCATGTGCTGAGAGAGTCTAATGGGAGCAGATAAAGAGTTGGAGGTCAACACAAGGTCAGTGCAGGGGCACATGGGAGCTGGAGATGTTGGTATAGAGCTAGGACACTGAAAGGGAAGCCAGCCTTTGTCATCACTGACAAGTTTGTGGACGTTTTCAGTATTCGGTCTCATTTTGGATGTTTGGCCCTTTTCTAGCCCCAATCAGCAACTCACCATAAAATGCTTTTCCCGTACCCCACAGAGAACTCTTTTCCTAATTCAGGTCACATCTCCTTGGTGCTCTATCCTCACCAATCAAAACTTATCAGTTCTGTTTCCCATTCTCTCAAAGAATATCTGAGAACTATTTAGGTAAATTCATTTGCTTAAATGAGCATATTGGCCTAATACATTTACTTAGCCCATATTTAATATCATAGTTGTCTTATAGACCAGCTCTTGCAATTGAAATATAATGCAAGTCACATTTTAAATGTCCTATAATAGTAGCACAGTAAATAAAAAGGAAGCAGGTGAAATTAATTCTAACAACATAGTTTTAACCCAATAGATCAAAAATATTATCACTTCAACATGTAATCAATACCAACAAAAAACAAATGAGATATTTTATATTTGTTTTTTCATACCAAGTCTTCAAAACGCAGTGTACATTCTACACTAACAGCACATTTTAATTCAGTCTAGCTACATTTCAAGTAGGCTATGTAGACTGTGGCTATGGTTTAGGACAGGGTAGTTACAAGGCTTCACTGTTAAACCAAGACTCGTTTTTGGATGGATATGGGTGCTTTGGAGCACCTTTGCAATCAGGTGTCTGTGTGGGATGGCTGGTCAGCAAACCTCAGTTATAGCACATCATGCCACTTGCACTGACCCACCTTTGTGCTGGCTGGAATGGATGATGTGATGTTGAAACTATTCTCCTCACCCATTATGCCAACCCTTAACTATTTGTGTCCTCTCCTATACCCCACAATCTCCCCACTTAGTCCCTTTTATTTTTGTAAACTCTAAACCTAGATGAAACTTTACTGTTGCATTTCTCTGATCCTGCCGTGGGACTGACAGATTCATTTTAAATCAATGCCCCGTGACCTCAGCTGCTGCTTGGCATCCCTCGTGTCTGTCTCAGTTGTCTCTCATCCCAGTCTCCTCCCTAACTGTTGCAAACTTCGCCTGTCCTCCTAGAGTTCCCAAATCCATTCACACATCAAATGGATTTGACCTGTTCTTACCTTACTAAGAAAGTGGAGGCCACGTGTCTTGAACTCTCTCATCTCTACCACACCAGTTTTTTCCATCTTTGCTGTCCCCTTCCCTTGCCAGAACCAAGCCTTAAAAACCTTCCCTTCCCACCTCCAGAAACACTCTCCTTCATAGAGGCCTAGAGACTGGGGACTCTGGAGCTGGAACTTCTGGCCTCCAACTCTGCCTACTGCTAACTTGGGTGATGCATTTAACCCCTCTGTGCCTAGTTTCTTCATTGAAAAATATGACTCATCAGATCACCTAGCTCTGATGGTTGTGGTGAAGATTAAATTCAAAGTTGTTGCATGTTTCATCACCACCCCTGGAGTAAATGTCAGCTCTCAGACCACCTTCTCTTTCTTGCATCTCAGTCAACTCTTCTCTCCTGACTTCTTCCCCTTCACCTGCAAACATGCTCACCTTTCCCCTCTCTTTAGCTACTGCTCATTTCTTTCTTGAAATCCACTGAAGTAGCAAAGAGTAGCCCCACCAGCTGCTTCTCCCACCTTGTCAACCCTTAGCAACATCCCCCTGCTCTATTGTAGCTGAGCTTGGCCTCACCCAGTTTGTCAGGACTTACCGTATTTTTCCATGTATAAGACGCCCCCATATAAGATGACCCTTACTTTTCCAGCTTAACATTAAGAAATCAAGACATGGGTTACTCCTGTGTATAAGACAACCCCCAATTTTGATCTAACAATTTTAGATAAAAGTGTCATCTTATACTTGGAAAAATATGGTAATCGCTCTGGATTTCTGGGCTGCAAGCCACTTCACATGTGACTTTCTTCAGGAGTTTTCCTTATACTCCTCCTCACATCTGTAGTGATCACACTGGTATGGATGACTCAAGGATATACACCTCTTATCTCTGGGGTCCTCCCTTGTCCCAGGCCCACCTTTCAGCTGTCTGCTGGCCACTCTCTGGATGATCGCCCCTCTGTGTGTGTGAACCTTGCCGGAGGACAAACTATCTGTCCTACTCCCAAATTTGTGCCCTCCTGATTTTCCTTACTCAGTTGGTATTTCATCCCTGTGCTCCAGTTACCTAGGTTTAAAACCCTGGAGGTTTTGAACCTCCCTCTCCTCCCTGATCCAGAGCCTGAACTAAAAATAAGTGTTCAGGAACCAAAGAGGGGTTAATGAATGAATCTCATCGATGGCCAAGTCCTGCTGTTCTTTCTTAAAAAAAAAAAAATTATATATATATATGTTTTTTTTGTTTTGAGAGAAGCTGAGGGAGAGAGAAGAGAGTGGGGCCCAGAGCAGTCTCCATAGTTGTACATCATTAGTTGTGACATGGTTTCGTTCCACACAAGTGGATATGGGGCTGTGCAGGGCAGGAACCAAACCAGAGGCCTCTTGCACAGGAGGCAAGAACCTCCTCCGCTGAACCATCCTGGCGGTTACCAGCTGCACCACAGTTCAGCATGTGGGTTTGCATGGGCCAGGGCTGGAAATCGAATCCTGGACCTCAGTGCTCAACCGCTGAGCTATCCTGGCATCCCCATGCTGTTCTTTCTTACTTTCTCTCTAGTTCATCACCTTTGACTTCTCATCACAAGCCCTGTGACAAGGAGTTGATACACGTCATCCTATTTAATTTGTACAACCCTGTAAAGAGGAAATTGTGTCTCTTCTGTTTGACATATATGCACACTGGGGCAGGGGGAGTTTAAGGAAATTGCTAAACACATAGCTGGTAAATGGCAGAGCTGGGATTCAAACTCGGACCTGCTTTAGCAATTAGAACCAGGCTATGCTCTTCTCAGAATCGAATAAGGATCAGAGGCTGAATCTTATGCATTGAGTGAACACTTTCTTCTATGCCTATATTGTTTGTGTGCCAGTGTTCTACTTACCTTTGCTGTTACCCAGGCTTATTGACCCTTGATGTTATTAGCACTTGAAAGTCTTGACTGAGCCCAGGTCCCTGCTGTGAAATTCCAGAGTCTAGAGGTGGGAATGTGAATGCATCTTTAGATGGGGCATATGTTCCCCTTTCTCTGGGTCTCAGTGTCCCCATCTGTGAAATGAGAGAGAAGGACCAGTTCATTGTAGGAGCCTGTGTAACTCCTATACTCGGTGAATGTGTTCCATGAGTCTGCTTCCTAGGGCCTCCTATGTGCTCAGGACATGATAGATGCTGCTGGCTGTGCAGAGAGAGCCTGAGAGGCATTGCCCTAGCCATCAAGAGTTGACAAAATCATTCCGGAAGACAAAGCCAACATTCAGGAAACTGCCAACAAAATAAGGCATTATGTAATTATGCCTGCAATCTCAGATTATATACATTTGTGACAGTTCAATAAAGGAGAAGAAAAGCTGCTGTTCTCTTAAAAGAGAGGAAAAAAAAACCCATAAAAGGAGCAGTTAGCAAAAGCATGAGGTCTGCCCAGACTTCTCGTCAGGCTCCCTACTGTCTGTTCCCTCTTGAAATTATTTCTTCATTCCTTAAATATTGATGGTCTACTGAATGGGCCAGGCCCTGGGGATGCATGCCCTTTATTGCAGCCAAGTGGTATTCAAAACTCAGCCTGCATCTTGCTTCTCCTCTGCTGAAATCGAGCTCACCTCCAGCCCGTCTCCACCATTCTGGGCCCCCGCCCTGCACTTTGGGCCTGGTTGTTCCTCAGGTACATGTGTTCATCTCTGAGCTCTACGGTTCCTTTCTAAGTCTGCTTGATGAACTTTTATTCATCCTTCAAAGCCCAGCTCAAACACTATGACTGTGATGCTTTCATGGTCCCCCATGATGCCTCCACCCACCTCCATGACCCCGTGTGTCCTGGTTTAGGTCTCTGCCTCCTATTTCCTGCTGTGAGTTCCTTCCAGGGTCTTTACTCCCATCCATGAGTCCACAGACACTAGCCCTGTGCCCCACCAGAATTTCCGGTGACTTGACCACCTGGAGAGGCTGATCTTTGAACAGAAAGGCACCCTTGCTCCTCTCAAGTGCTGGGCTGTTAAACTTCATGCCCCGTGGATGGCTGAGGAGACCGGATAATGGAGAATGCATCATTGTCTCTTGTCTCCAAACGGTAGTGGGGAGACTCAGCCACAAGAGCCTCCCTTTGGCCCTGGAAGGGGGCGTTCAGAGCAGTGGCAGCTGAAACCCCATGTGGCTGAGGGCCGTGGTGAAGGAGGCATTTGTGTTGGGCTTGGCAGGCAGGGGGCTTTGTGCTCCAGAGCACAAGTGGGTAAGTATGTTGGGCAGGCTCCGGGCTGCACACACCCGCCAAAGGGCTGGGCCCCAAACGCCTTCTGCCCTGGGAAGAAAAGGAGGCATTGTGTGCGCTGGCTGCACTCCAAGAGAAATATTCCTGTTGTTCTTCTGTTTTGAACTGCTCCTTTTTTAAGGGAGAAAAGTCCAGATGTGAAAATCTCTCCACTACTCCCAACACATCTTGTCCACTACTTCCAAATCACTTGCCTTCCAAATATTAATGCATCTATAAGAATCCATCAACTGTTAGTGTACCTACTGTGTCTTTAAGGAACACTTCTCTGGCTCGGCAGGGAACTAGTGCTAGGAGGACAGTCCTCATCCCTTTCAGACTCTATTTTCTGATGGCCCGGTGTCCAATCCTTGTGGAGCCTGGGCTTGCGTCTTCTCTTGGGCCGGACGTCCTTTGGCAGCTCAGCGTTCCCACCTCAAGGCCATCATGTGCACCTGCTTGTCCACCACCTCTACAGCCTGGTCCCATATTGTACCACCTCCCACCACCCTGCCCTTGATTCAGGCATTGCAGACAGGTGTGGACAGAACCATGCCTCAGCCTGGGTGGCTAGGCAGGGAGACCCAAATTCAACCTCAGTTCTGCCTCCCACTGTCTTTGTGATTTGGACCAAGGTACTAAAGCTCTCTGCACTTTGGCTTCCTAATCTGCAAGGCTGAACAAATAATGCCTGACCTTGCACACAGAGCCATTGGAAGGAGGAAATGAAAATACTGTGCTACTTGGCAGCTCTCAAAAAGTAATAACAAGACAATGAGCCATTATTGAACACTTACTAGTTTCACCTTTCTCTCAGAAACAATAGCAACCACAGCTTCTGTTTCCTACATGCCAAGTGCTGTGTTAAGTAGAGGTATGTTGCCATCTGAACAGCCTTATAAAGTGCATAGTTCTATTTTATACACTTTCTTGCTGAAGAATCTGGCTCAGAGAGGTAGAGACGTGGCCAAGGTCATGAAGCTTGTAAGCACTGGAGCTTGGAATTGTGTCAAAATCTATTGGACTCTTTCCATTCCTTTCCAATCAGACAGACACCCTGATCACATGCCTGGGAAATGCAGATTCTCAGGCCCTGCCCCACACCTACTGCATCAGCATCTGCATTTTAACAGGGTCTTCAGGAGATGTATATGCATAATACAGTTTGAGAAGCACCAACCTACAGTTTACAAAATGCTTTTAAAGGTAGGTTAGACCAGGAAGCCGGATGGCTCAGGGGGTAAAGTGCTCACTTTGCAGCCCCGAGGATCGAATCCTGGCCCCAGCCCATGCAGACCCATATGCTGAACTGGGGTGTGCTTCCTATGCGGGAGGCCCCCAGCCCATTTCCCACCCTGCACAACCCCCACCCACCTGTGTGGAATAAAACCATGTCGAAAACGGATGATGTACAACTGTGGAGACTGCTCTGGGCCCTCCCCCTTCTCTCGTCTTTCTCTATTTCTGTCTCTGTCTGTCAAAAACAATAAAATAAATCTTTAAAAATTCATTTCTTGTTTCACTAGTATCTATTGCTTTTGCTTCTTGGGTTCCTCAGAGCAGATATAGAAGATATGAGTGGGATCCAGGCAAACTGGGTGGCTCATCATGGTTTATATCTGCCGGAGCCATTAGGGGACATGAAGGACTCTAATCCAACCAGATTTTCTAATTGGAGTCCTCTGCTCTCGGGAAACTGCCCCCTTGGCAGGGAAGTACTCTCCCGAGTTATATGAGGCAGAAACTAGGCACCCCTGAATCAGCCTCTCTAGCCTACTCCCCTCCCCGATCTGGCCCCGGTGAACAATAGAGAAACTAAATTAATTTGTAACCTAAAACCCTTGTGTCTAGTTGGAAAACATGTTTTTCTAATGAAAATTTTGACAGTGCGCTAGATCTGCAAAGAACACTTTCTCTAAAATTGATATCCGTGTAATTTGACTGCTGCAATCTGGTTAAATAGCAATTAAACATCTCAAGACTCCTTGGAACTTTTGAAGATTACTTGAAAAGTAATTGTGCTGTATTGATTAAATAATTTTAAGCTAATTAGAAAGTCACTGCATTTCTTAGTCTATTCCTTTACAAATAAGTTTATCTTATTTATAGACCTATTATGTACCTGGAAAATGTTGTTTACATTTTAATAATCATTTGATATTTAATGAGTATGGCTGCTGATGGTCTTTAAAGCTTGTTCTTTTGCTAAATATTTTTATTTGGTTCCTTCTCTTTCTATTTAGACTCTATTGGCAACTCACTTCATACACAATTAAAGAACTAGAACCTGAAAGATGGAGAACATGTGGTTAAGAATTTGGTGTCTAGAGTTAGAGACAACTCAGTTTGAATTCCAACCCTGTCACTTACTAGCATTGTGCCCTGAACCTGCCATCTGTGAAAAGGATATAAGAGTACCTCCCTAACATGGTCGTTGTGAAATTAAATGTTACCATTTGTATGATACCAGACCATGGCTGGCTAATAATAATTATCATTATAACAATATAAGTATTTGCTATTGTTATTATGCCTTGGCTTTCTAATCTGTAAAATGGGTGTGACAAGGAATAAAACCACAAATGCCTTAGTATTCAACACTTTGTTGCCTGTGGAGCCTTCAAGTAATTCTCTTCTAAGAAAATTTCTGGCATGTTTTCTTGGCTGTGGCCCCTCCATTATTATGCAGACTGGGGTCATCAGGGATGAGAAAGCACTGAACAAACAGAGCCAGTATTGGGACTCACAGTGACAAGGACAGAGAGGGACTGGCAGAGGATGGGTGAGTAGATGCCCGGGTGAGGAGGGCGAGTGAGCAAGCGTGAGGTGGAGGAGTTTGCATAAGGGACGCTGGGGAGCAGATTACGCCGCTTCTGTCGTGGTTGCTTGGCTGGAAATAGACACCGAGAATAGCAGAGATAGAGGGGAAAATGTAAGACTTTTGCTTTGTGCTAAGAATGCACTTCCCCTTTGATGTATTCTCTCGAGGTTGCAGTGAAGGTTTGGATTGCCTCCAGTTCACTTTTAACTACTTAATTGTGCTGTTTGAACACAACACAGAGCAGAGGCTGGGCTATGAAGTGGCCATCTTTACCTCATTTACACAGAGGAGTCGTGACACTGTTATCCTAGCACTGAGTGAGGATGGGAAAGGACTCAGTCCGCAGTAAGTGCTTAATTGATGTTGGTGACTGTGCCTGCTGTACATCACACTTTCTCTGTAGACAGAGGCTGCAGCAAAGGTCACCAACAGGAGTATGCTCAGTTCTCTGGCTCTCTTCACCACCACCACCACACCATTACTCCACATTTAAACGAGCGACGCCAGCCACATTGCTTGTTTAGAAAGAAGCCATCTCTTCGGTGTGCTCCGATACTGCACTGCAGACCGGTGTCATCAGCGTGAGGTTTACAAAGGCAGGCAGGCAGGCATCTAGAACGCAGAGCCTGACCTTTGCCCACTGTGCAGTATGGGCAAGTCATTGAGCCCTATTAGTAAATGAAGATAATGTCCATGGGACATGGTGTTTCTCTGTTCCCAACAGTAGATAGACAACAGGACTGGCTGAGCATTTGCCATCTGCAAGGCCCTGGGCTCGTGCCCTCAAGAATCCCCAGAAACACGAAGGAGGTGCCTGGACTTGGAAAAGCCCCCTAATTGGGCTGGAAGAAAATGTGTGACCCTCTTTATTACTTTTACCTGTTAGCATTAGCTAATAAAATGCTGTCTGTGCTATGTTCTGAGTGCCCAGCCATTTTGTGACATCTTTGAACTGCTGTGGTGTGATACAAATATGAGATGTGAAGTTTGGAAACACCTTTTCTTAGTGACTTTACCCACATTAAAACAAAACCAAACACGAGCAGAACAGCCTCTGACCTTCCTTTGTATTGCCATATGTTACATTGGCAACAAGCCCCATCTCCTTCAAGGAAAAGTTGAAGTTGACAGAAGTTTCCAGATCTCTTCTTTCACTGCCTCTCTCTGGTTCATCTCTGTCGATGCCCACCCTTGCCCATGCTGTTGAGACTGAGTGCTCATCATCCTTGTTTGAGCCACATCACATGTGCCCACTCCTCTTTAAACTGTGCTTGCTAGAAGGCCAGGTGTGGCCTTGTGAAATAGTAATAACAAGCCTTGCAACCTGCCTGAAACTATCTGGAAGCATCACTCGCTCCACCCAGATGCCTGGAGATCACTTATCGGGCTCTGTTTAGTGTAACTGACTTTCCTGAAGGTGCAGGCTGTGCCAAGAAAAATCTTCCTCCCAACCCAAAGGCCTAGCCCACCGCCCACGCAAGCCCTAAAGTGCACCTGCAGCCTGAGTTCTGGAGGCAGGCTGATGCCTGGGAAGGCTTCGCCGGGCTCTGACCAGGGACAGTGATGCTCAAAAAGGGTGGGTGCAGGGCTTCCTACTACAGAGGGTGTGTCTGTGTCTACCCTTGAGATGCTTTCACTGAAGTGACCCAGGAGGTAGGAGGTCAGGCTGAATTCCTGGATTTACTCCAAGTTGTGGCTCCCAGCTGGTGTGACTATGGCCCAGTTCCACCAAGCAAAAGACACTGTGGCCCACCAAACCAACCCATTCCCACTCCCCAGATGGAAAGAATTTGGTAATAACAAAGGATGAAAGGGAAAGAGAAAAATAATCAAAATGGTCATGCAACAAATACTCAAGACAAAACAATCAGCAAACACTCTGAAAAGTCATTCTACAAGTAATATAAATGAATAGAATAGAAGCAATTAACACCAAGCTAATGCTGATGCTACATTAGCAGTTAAGTGTCATACTTGCAAACAACAGAATGAATTCTAGCAGCTTAGGTAGAAGAGGAATTTATTAAAGGATATCAAGTCACTATACCACACTCGGGTCCATGACTGAGTCCTTGCTGTAAAGGAGGATGGCAGTCTAAATTCTGGTTTCAACCCTGAAGAGGTGGGACTCCCAAGGAAGGAAATAAACCAAGCGTAGGAAGGGTGTTCATACGGTGCTGAGTAGCCAAAAAAAGCACAAGTGTCTTCTGCACTAATAACAAAGCACCCTTCCTGCGAACTGCAGGGATTCCAGCTCTTGGCCTGTGTATATACACAGGAATTTTGCAGTGTTGTTTAGTGATGAATGGAGACCACATGTCTTTGTAGAACAGAGAATTAATATGCTCAGTAAACTCTTGTAATAAACTAAATTTTGTTTATCAATGCCCAGGAGTATTAACTCTCAAAAACTCACTTATTATATTCTAAGTTCCTCATAAAAATGAAATCGCATGTATGGGATTTCTTTTGGAGTGGTGAAAATGTCCTAATTTTTTTTTTTTTTTTTAACAAACGATACTGGGAAAACTGAATGTTTTTATGCAGAAGAATGAAGCTGGACCGTTATCTTAAACCATATACAAAAAAAATGACCTCAAAATAGAGCAATGTTCTGAACTTAAGAGCTGAAATGGGGGAAGTCAGGATTGCTCAGTGGTTTGAGCACTCGCTTTGTAGCCCCGGGGGCTGAGGATCGAATCCCAGCCCCGGGCCGTGCAAACCCATATGCTGAACTGGGGTGTAGCCCCAGTTTGGTTCTTGCCGGGGCAAGCTTCCCAAGTGGGAGGCCCCCAGATTGGCCCCCAGATTGAGGGAGCGTGCCTCCCTTGCAGGAGACCCTCGCCCACCTGTGTAGAACGAAACCATGTCGAAAACTGATGACAAACAACTATGTAGACTGCTCTGGGCCCTCCCCCTTCTCTCTGTCTCTGTCTGTCTTTGTCTCTCTCTGTCTCTGTCAAAAACAATAAAATAAACCTTCAAAAAAAAGAAAACAGATCAATTGGACTTCATCAAAATCAAGAATGTTTGGACATCAAAGGACACTATCAAGAAAGCAAAAAGGGGGAAGCCGGGATGGCTCAGTGGGCTGAGTGCTCACTTTGCAGTGCCAGGGACCGAGGATCGAATCCCAATCCCGACCCCGGCCCCGGCCCGTGTGGACCCATATGCTGAACTGGGAGTTCCCCCAGTTCAGCTCTCTCTCTCTGTCTCTGTATCTCTCTCTCTCTTTCTCTCTCTCTCTCTCTCTGTCAAAACAATAAAAATTTAAAAAAATAATAAAATTAATTAAAAAAAAAAAAAAAGAAAGCAAAAAGGCATCCTACAGAATGGGATAAAATATCTGCAAATCACATATCTGATAAGGGGTTAATAGCCTATATGCATATATAAAGAACTCTTACAACTCAACAACAAAAACAAACAACAGATTTCATAAATGGGCAAAGGACTTGAATAGGGTTTCGCCAAAGAAGATACAAATGTCTAATAAGCATATGAAAAGATGCTCAACAATCATTAGTCACTAGGGAAATGCAGATCAAATTCAAAATGAAATAACACTTCATACCTACTATACTTACTAGGATGGCTATAATATATATATTTTTAATATTATTATATTTTATTGTTAAATTTAATGGGGTGACATTGGTTGGTAACAATCAGACAGTTTCCCAATGTACAACTCCACATCACATCACCCATGCATCGCATTATGTGCCCAGCTCCCAGAATCAGGTCCCCCTCCAACCCCATATATCTGGTGCCCACTCCCCCCTCCCCACACAACTCTCCCTCCCCC
>PVKE010013876.1:0-35859 GCA_004027555.1 Craseonycteris thonglongyai
AGGAGCGGGGGGACAGTTGTGGGGGGAGGTGGGAGTGGGCACTAGATATAAGGTGATGGAAGGGGAGCTGATACTGAGTGATGGGCACATAATACGATGCATGAATGATGTGAGGTGGACTTGTACATCTGTAAACTGTCTAATTGTTACCAACCAATGTAACCTCATCAAATTTAACAATAAATTTAAAAAAAATAAATAAATAAATAAAATAAAAAAAAAAAAAAAAAAAAAAAAAAAAAAAAAAAAAAAAAAAAAAAAAAAAAAAAAAAAAAAAAAAGAGTGAGCTGTGACAGGCATAGCAGCCAAATACTGTCTTGATGCTTTTCACTCCTTCAAAGAACAGAAGAGTAACCTTCGGGCTAGGATGAGAGCTGGAGAGGACAGCGAAGGAGAAGACTACGTCCTTGGACCTTTTTGCCATGGTCTTTGGTAGTGACTTTTAGGTCTTTGCAAGGCTGTGCGGCAGACAGTAGGAAAATGGACTTTTATTACAAGGAGACTTTGGCTGATTGGCATGTTCTACCTTCTTATAGGAGGGCTCCCAGCCAGGCAGCGTGGTCTATGCATAAAGGTCCCCTTAGACTGGACACAAACAGCCAATGGCCTCAATGTCACTTGATGGCAAATGCCGTACAACACCATTCCAGAGATGGTTTCTGGAATGACCTCTCTGTGTCACCTCCTCTCCTTAGGCATGACAGTAGGGACCCAGGTCGGGAGAGTCCTGTGTGTTTTTGGTCCCTCTTCTGATAGTTTCAGTTCACCTTGACAATCTGGGCTACGTGAAGTGAAGCATGGTGGCATCGCACGGACGGCGTCTGTCAGCTTGCCTAGCTAGAATAGCACGTCTGTCAGGGCAGTTCACCTCCTGGGGCCACTCCAACTGAAAAACAGGTTCAGTACCCCACCTTGGCAGCTGGCTCCCATCTGCCCCCTATTGGTCAGCAAATGTGATTCTGTTTTATTTTTAGCACAGAGAAAAGCCAGCCAGCCACAGAAGCCATATGGATTTGAAACATTCCCTGTTGAAAGTGACATTTTAGTTGAGTCATTAAAATCTAGCATCTCAAAGACCAGTTTCACTAAGACTCCCCACGTCGCGGATGCCAGATGACTTAAGCCAAGTGATGTGTTAATTCCAGGAAGTGGAGCAGGTCGAAGCCACTCAGTTCAATACACAATTCCCTCCCGTTTCTCTTACAACACCCCAAACAAACCTGCACAACCCAATTCGGGATGCGTGTTCTCCTGAGAAACTGGTCACTCAAGACATCAATGGCTTGATACGAATATAGTCAAGAAGCAGTCGTCCCTCTGAGGCCAGTGTTACTACTGGTCATCTTAAGTGTCATAGAGAGGGATTGCATGCACAGTGACTTATCATGACAACAGTGAGTGTGAGGGTTAGAAGCTGCCTGTGTATTCTGGAACTCCTCTCTCTAAACAGACAATGCAGGTGATTTCCCATGGCCCTTCTTCAAAGCAGATGGAAGGACTGGAGGAATCTGGTTTGGGGATTGAATGCATCAACTCTGGTTTCTAATCCCTCTTCTACCAAGTACACGTGACAGGATTTGGGATGTTAACAAAGAGGACAGGGCAGAGACACACGTGGCTTTGGTCACAACCCAGCATAGCAGCTCCCCATCAGCCTGCATCCAGGGAGTGAGTGTTGGGGTGCAGGGCAGGGATGTTGGGGTGCAGGGATGTAAGGGCCTCACCATTCCCCCAAGTGGATGAAGATATGACTCTTGTGGGGCATAGGGTACAGCGAGCAGGAGGGTACAAATGCTCATCCTTTGCCTCTATCTTCCTGGCACTGGCCCCGTGGACTGAACATTGTTTGAGAAACTCACGATATTCAACACCTGGGAAATGCTGGAAACATGTGACGTCCTGCCGTGCACTGGGTTCTGAGTTGCAGCCTGAACAGTGCCCATCACGGGCCAGTGAGAGAGTAGGAAGCCCCGCGACCACCGCCTGTGTCTCGCTTTGGTTTTTTTCCGGGGCCATTTGCTGTCACAGATTCCATCTTGCCCAAAGGAAGGATACTGGGATAAAGTTTTAGAATTTCAGAGAAGGGTTATGCTCACAGATCTTTGGGAGTTTGGAGTCAGGAGGTCTCTTTGGTCTATTTCTTATCTTTCTTAAAAGTGATCATGTGAGCATGAAACTACTTACAGCCCTAAATAAACCTTCAGCATAAGCAGGCGTTCTGGAGATTTTATCACGTCTGATCGGTGTGATTATAATGAAGAGGATTGGAGTGGGTCTCCCCCCCAAAAAAAATTAAAAAGGTTTGACCTAGGTGAACACTTCAATATGAATAACTTTTTCTCTAATTAAAACCAGAGAGGGGGACCATGATTCTTAATGTGCTTTGCTCGCTTACGCTCTGCCTTGCCTTGCTGCACTCACGTTACATCTTTGTCTGTTCTCATGTACATATGCAGATCATATATTTAAATATGCAAATCACCCTGCCCTCTATTGCGCACAGTATTGTAGGTGGCTGGCGACCTTCTGCTGATGGTTACTTTGACGCCCCAGTTCTAAATGTCCAGTACTCGCGCTTTGGAGCTTTTAAAACAAAATGCATTATCATCGGATGAAGAAAAATCTGTGACCTTCTGACAACAACTTTGGACTCGGGGTCTCTTGGAGCAAGTTTCCCGAAAAGCAGGACGTGGTGGCTGACACTCAGGTGCCTTTCAGAGGAACGTTTTCTCTACAGCTGAGAGAAAACGCGCCACGGCCCGAGGAAACGGCATCAACATGACGCCCAGGAAGCAAACATTCCCAACTCCACCTGTCACCTGTGCGTCCTTAGGAGCCAGGTGCCCTTGTAGGGAGCTGGCCTTGCCCTGCGCATCTTCCACAGTGCTCCCCCTTCGTGCGCTTGGCTTCGACTGCACTCCGGGTTTTCTTGTCAAGGAACAAGGATCAGTTCAGCTTCCTGCAGGGCAGCACCTGATCGGCCAGTGTGACCCGCAAATCTGAACAATTCATCTGGCAGCTCCTGTGATGAACTGACCTTCACCCAGAGGAGGATCTGAGATGTCTCACAGGGCACTCAGCTTTACGAAGAACCACTGGCCTACAGGACCCTGGAGCGATGCTGTCACAGCTTCGGTTTCCATCCCGGCTCTTGGGAGGGACGGCCAAACGCATGCACGCTTGTCTACCCACTCCCTAGACAAACCCAGGACCACGTTCAAGAGGAACGTGCGTCCTTCTCAGCTTTGGTTTTTACAGGCACGCTGGCTGGGAGTGATAGCCATTTACGGGTTACTCATTTGACTCTCGGCTTCAGGGATGAGGGTAAAGAGTGCGCATCTAAATAATTGCTTCTCCTCCACCAACTCACAGAATGTGTCCTGGTGCATTTTATGTCCTGAGGGCAAGTTGAAGTTACTACCACGCGGGCAATTATTTGCTGTGACGCTGCTCCTTTGTCAGCATATAATTGTGTCAAGAGGGTGACTGTTTGTCATCTGGAGGTGGAGGGGGGAGGGGAGGGGGCGGGGGAAGCCCCAATGCTTTTCTTCCAGCTCAAATTCCATTCAAAGAGATGCCCTGATTTTATGTGAAGTAAAGCTCTTTGCGAAGTCATATTACTAGACCTTCCTCAGATACCTTCCAAGTAGAATTTTCACTAAGATAGGCTTAACTAATGTTGGAAAGAATGTAATCCAGCTGTGAAAAACCCTTAATCTTCATTGAAAAAAGAAAAAAGAAAGAAAGAAAGGAGCTGCATAGGCGCTTTGTGAATTTAATTGACCTCTGCTTCACTTCCTTTCCATTCACAAAATAATTGATGGCACGTGCATCAGGGAGAGAAGCCAAGTGGACATTTTCTACAAAATGCCATCTGCAGTGTTGGTGACCATAAATGACAGGGTAGTGAAGCCACGGAAAAATGAGGCTGCCTTTCAATAAGCTTTTTAGTTGATGAAGATTGTTATGAATAATAATGTCGATAATACAAGCAGTGATCAATATGTTTTGGGTTCTTACTATGCACATGGCTCACTGGCCAAGTGCTTTATACACATTAGGTCATTCACATGGTCCTAAAAGGTAGTTATTATTATTATCTTATGTCTAAAACATAACTCTGGATTTTACCTCCCAGAATCTGTTCTTCCCCAGGACTCTCTCTTCTCTGTAGATGAAGTGCCTCAGGAAGCTAGAAGGTGGTGATTAGCACTCACAGGGAAGAATTCTTGAAGATACACATTCAGGAAGATAAGAACCCTGAAAAAGACTGAAGAGAACCAGAGAGAATGATATCAAAGGAGTGCGTGCAGGAGATACTGAGTGGAGGGCATCCACTAGGGTTGGCAAATAGATGATCGTCGGTTTCCCTGAGAGGGTGGTAAGACCACCATTTGTGGAGCTGTGAGGGCAGAAGGCAGTTGCTAGCCTTTCCAGAATGAATGGAAGGAGAGAAAATGGAGATGTTGCAGCTACTCCTGTAGAAGACTGTAGAAAGTCCAGTGAGAAGAGAAGGGCCAGAGAGTACCTAGAGAGGATGCCTGCCACAGGTAGTTTGCTTCGTACTTAAAGAAGCCCTGCCTGGGGTCAATAGGGCGGGGAAGTTAGGGATAAAGAAGTCGATTGCTAGAGGAATGAAAAGGAAACCCCAAGTACTGATGGAGGGTTGAGCTTGGGTGAGACAGGCGCGAAGGAGGTAAACCCCGGGGAGGAAGGAAACGAGGAAAACAGACGGAGGCTCTGGGCCCGCTGGTGGCTTCTTTACATGAGAAAAGGTGTACAGGCACAAATGACACAGTAGAAGGACCATCTTCACCAGTCCAGGCATCAGACGCAAGCGCGGAGGCGTTTCTGGAGGAAGAGAATGTGGGGAAAGAGGCGGTCAGTTTGGTCCTGGTGAAGACAAGCTTGTCCCTTTAGAGGGAGGAAAGGCAAAGGTCAGGAAAATCATCCCACCAAGTCCACCTCCACTTTCCAGGGAAGAAAAGCAAGGGTTCTGGCTTTGGCTGCTGAACTATTTCTTCACAAGCATGAGTACATTTTCTGCCTATGTTCATGAAGCTTTTACATTTGGGTAATTCAAAATACTCGATGAAATACTTTTAATGGTATTATACCATTGCAGTAGGAACAATCAAAGAAAAAAAAGGTCGATTTTAAGATAGAGCCCTATATAAATGTTATTTACAAACCCAATCACAGGAACAACATGTAGGGTAGTAGAACACACACAAGGGCTTATTTTTTACCGATCAAGCAAAGCTTTGGAGATTTGCCTTACAGCTTCCACGTATTTCACGTCCCATTGAAACTGATATTCCTGCAACGCAATGACAGGAGCCTAGCAGCAATTTTAAAAAGATGAAGTATCTTTCCTTTAATTAATGTCTACAAAGAGATGTGATGATGAAAAGTGCCATTAAGTGCCAAGTATTATTAATTATTTTCTGCTGCGAGAGGCATGGCGTTCTCATTACATGCTGCTTTAAATATTATAAAATATTTACAAAATAAGGTTTAAAAATTACAAACAAGCCAAATAAAAAGGCGTTTTCCTTTTTAGGGGAAACTAAGATCAAACCCCCAGAGGGAAACTCATTTGCATCACGTAAGAGGCGCCTTCAGAAAATGCTCCAAAGGTCCCTGGCCCTTGCTTCCTCTCTTCCCCAGACCCCTGTACTTCTGCTGTCAGCATAAACGGAAGCAAGGGACTGTTTCACATCCTGGCGCAAATGGTCATTTTATGTCATGGGACCCTACCTGTCCCATCTGTGTCCAGCCACCTGCTTTGGGACTATCCCCTGAGGACAGGCTCTTTGGGCCAGCTTCTCAAATTCCCTGACTTTAGGGGAGAAAGAAACAAGGGACTGTTTGTCACCCCTGGGTCAGCACCCAGGCCAGCCCTGGGCGGGTCCAGTGTCCCCGGGTCATGTCACTTATTTAACTAACTTTGTGCCCGTTACTGTGCAAGGAACTCTGCCTCCCTCATTGCTGTGGTCTTCATTAAAAAAATGTTTTTATTAATTATTGAGTCGATTAGAGTGACATTGGTTGATAAAAATGACATAGATTCCAGGCATACAATTCTACATGATGTCGTCTATGGGCTGCATCGTGTGCTCACCACCCAGAGTCAGTTCTTCTTCAGTCACCATAGATTTGATGCCCCCTCCTTCCCCCGCCCCCTCCCCCCTTACCCTCAGGTCACACTAAACTGTTGAGCGTGTCCCTGAGTTGTTGATTTCTGTTTTATATTTCACAGGTAAGTAAAGTCACATGGCTCTTGATTTGTTTCAGTCCGACTTACTTCACTGAGCATGATGATCTCAAGGTCCAGCCACATTGTCCCAAATGGCCGGGTTTCGTCATTGCGGGTCGCCCAGTAGGGTTCCGTGGTGTAGCAGTGCAGCGGCTTTCTTAGCCAGCCACCGGGTCTCCATTTCCCTTCAGCTGCTGTAATGAAATAACGCAGACGGGGGACTTCAATAGCAAACATTGATTTCCTGCAGTTCTGGGGGCCGGGGGGAGGGAGGGTGTCCAAAACCACGGGGAGGGCGGGTGGGGGTCCCGTGAGCACCTGAGCCCTGGTCCTCACTCAGCTGTGTCCTCACCTGCAGCGAGCTCTCTAGGGTCACGCCCCCCTCCCACTCATGAGGACTCTACTCTCAGAACCTGATTCCCCCTCCCTTCCCAGAGGCCATCACAGTGACGATTCATTCTCAAAACGTAAGTTGAGACACACCGTCCATAGCAACCAGTTTAGCGGAGGCCTGAGAAGTTCCTGTGAGACAGGGCTGAGGTAAGGAGGGTCAGCGGGCAGGAGAAAACGTTCAACGTGTTATTGACGGTGTTTTCTCTGAAGGCCCACTGACTAACCATTTAGGGGACTGTCCCGGCTCCTCGGGGGTCCAGATGTCACGCTGCAGCTCCTTGTTCTGCTGTCCAGCCTCCTGGTGGGCCCAGTGCCTGCTCGGATTCAGCCCAGTGCGGATGTCACCACCACTGAGTTGGGGCCAGGACGCCACATGGTTTCCTGGTTCTTCTGCAAGCTGCTCCCTTGCTTGTAAATGTTCGCTTCCTTGGCGTCCAAACTCCATAATGACATTATTTTCTTAACAATCAAACTTCAACATGATCAAAGCCAAAGTAAAATCTGGAAGCAAAATGCGTCTTGCTTTATCATCGCAGTCACTTATAAATGTGACACTTGGCACATTTCCTGAAGGGGGAGGAAGAGACCCTCTGTGAACACGACTTTGACAGTTGACTACTTTGGAACCAAACATTAAACATTTTAGAAATATTATAGCTTCTCCTACCGATTCGTAAGTGTGACTGCAGGTTGTCCCCACCAGATTGGAGGATGGATGACAAGCAAGTATCTAAGAACGATGGGGAAGCAGTTGTTTGTTGAAGCTGAATACGAGGGCTGTCCGGAAAGTACTGGCCATGGAACTGTTCTCATTACATTGACAATGGCTGGATTTTTCCAGACAGCCCACATGCAGTTTCCACTTTGATTTCTTCTCCTTCTTCCCCTTCTCCTTCTGCACCTGCTTATCTTCCTGCTGCCCTTTTTCTCTCCTCTTTCTCCTCTTGTGCCTCCTTTTCCCTCTCTGCTTCCCACTTTCCATTTTTCTCCCTTAATGGGCATTCCATCAACGTATCTTGACTTGATGAATTGAAGGCACCCTGTATGAACTAAATATTTCTGCCCCACCCTGCCCCCAAATTCCAAGGAAGTTGAGAAGCTATTTAAAACTAGCAGAAGGTCTTGGGAAGGGGTGGAGAGATATTTTAAGTTCTAATTAAAGATGCCAGCACAAGTGTGCATAGATTGTGTCTGTGGATTTTCAGTGGGACTCGATAGCTGGGCTCTCTGGTATTAACAGGAAGAGTCGCACTTGGAACATACATGAGTAACATTGTATTCAAGAGGCACAACGTAATTTGATGAGGGCTTTTACTGTTTTCCAAATGAAGCCATTTCTCGGATCCTGGCTTGCTGGAAGTTCTCACTGGCCACGGGATTCCCCGGGCACCTGACATGAATTGGCAGCTCTTCCTTACTCGACATTTAGGTTCATGTATTTCATCACTTGAGGGTGACCTAAACCACTAGAGGATTTTTTGATATAGGAAATGGTAATGTCTGCTTCAAATGGTAAGACCTAAGAACAGGCTTTACATCTAGGCAGCAGGGAAGTATGGCTTGAATAACATCATGTCAGAGACATTGGCAATGCTATCTGATCTGTCACTGCCAATTCACCTGTTCTAGTGTCTGAATTACCACCAGTGGAAATTCCTCTCTGGGGACCCTCTTGGCAATGAAGTCTAAGTGCAATTGCTTGTTCAAGTCATTCTCATGAGAGCCAAAGGAACACATGAGCCCCCTTTCTCTCCAGACACCCCAAGATCCCTAACTTCCTATAGAAGGTGTAATACTTAGGAGAAAAGAAATGACGCCAAGGTGAGTTAGGAGGTGAGGTAGGAGGTGAGTTAAGAGGTGAAGTAGGAGGTGAGGTAGTAGGTGAGGTAGGAGGTGAGTTAGGAGGTGAGGTAGGTAGTGAGGTAGGAGGTGAGTTAGAAGTTGAGTTAGGAGGTGAGGTAGGAGGTGAGGTAGGAGGTGAAGTAGGAGGCTGACTTCACAGTTCAGGAGAGGGTTGGCTTTTATCTGGGATGCTGTCTAGGTCCCAGGGTCTTGTCCGTTGGTGGGAGCCCCTTCTTGAGGCCACGCTGAAAGGAAGTGCCACAGTCGCTATTTTTGTACTTCTAGGTCAAGGTGTTCCCAGTCTTAAGACCCTGGGGTGTGGTCCTCTACGGACGATTGCCATTTCCAAGCTGTCTGTGGGTGAGATGATGTATTACAACAGGGAGCATCCAAGATACTTCATCAAGGTAAATGAGCCATGTAGTGGCATGGAGTATCTTCCCCATGTGACTCACTACGGATCCAGCCTGGATATTTTATCACTCTCTATGCAAATGAGATGCTCATGACCCCAGGTTTCTTGCCATTTTGCGTATCCTTATTCCCTTTCTGGGCTGGAATTGTCTTCCTACGGTTCACACGAGAGCAATTTTTTTCTCTCCAGTGCTCCCAGATTTATAGGATTTCTATTTTACAAGGCCCTGTGCCACACGTGTAGCTTAAAGGCAGGTAAAGCATATCCAAAAAAGAAAGAAAAAAACAACCTAGCACCCGCAGAGAGAGGAAGGGGAATTAAAAGGTAGGCAGATGATTCGCAGCACAGGAAGAAAAAATGGAAATGTTTTTATCGCTGAGGGTCTATGTCATGGAGTATTTCTTCCAACGTCCCTTTCTATGGATTTGAAGCAATTGCTTCTTTGTACTGAGGAAAGGTGCCGCAGATTAATTTGGGAAACTTCAGAGCTGCGATGTGCTAAATTTTAATTATTTCACTTCCTGCTTGCTATATTAATGTTGTGATTACCCTTGAAAGTGTATTACCAGGGATGATTTATGCAAAACCCACAGCTTCATCCGTTTCAATTACAACGGGCCACAGAGGAGGTGGGCTGCTGCGTGGGGCCCGTGCTAGGCAGCGTCGCAGGGGCCAGGCCAGTCCCTTTACTTGCAGCACTGGCTTTGTAGATGCTGCTGTCCCATCTCTCCCGTGGTGCTGCCAACCGCTGAGAGGGGAAATTGCAGCGATCTGGTCGGCTGGCTTGGGATTCCAGCTGAAACCAGCAGGGAAAATGGCTTGTCTCTGTACTCCTCTGCTGATACAGGACATTTGGGGGCTAATCCTTCCTTCTTCTAAACTACTCAAGGAGCTGAACTGGCCAGAAGAACTCTTGGAAAGGTATTCTCTGATTTCAAGGAGCGGTGTGGGGTCAGTCTTCAAGGGACAGTGGTCACCGGGTGTCAGTCGTAAAGGATATGCGCTTTCTAAAATAAAGCACTGTTTTCAGAGCTCGAGTCTCTGCGGGACTTCAGCTAGACAGAGGTCACAGGGCTTTCCACGGTGCGTCCCCCATCCCCTGTCCCTGTCCCCCGTCCCTATAATTACAAATTTGGCTCCACGGTTATGAAAACCTCCTGCCTGCCTGGCAGCCCTTCCTAAATGGAGTCCAAACAATGCCACCAAGTTCGCCTGCCAGGTCCAGCAGGGGCTCTTCTGTGTGGGTACTGGGGACGCACCGCCAAGCCTGATTTCCATGGCAGTTTCATCTTCATCACATGTGGAAATTCTTGAGCTCAGGCCCGCAGGCGGCCCGTTTATAAAGTCAAGGGAGTGTGGCCCTGCCAAGTGCCAGCTCCCTGGACAGCAGACAGGGATCAAGACCTGGCTTCCAGGAAAGAGAGGAAAGTGTGCCCATTCTCCTGGTTTTGTTTGTTTGTTTGTTGTTACAGAGACTCAAGGCTAGATGAAATCATGGAGCAGGGAGCCCTAGCTCCAGACTGATGTCCCAATCTCCAGGGCTCACGCATGGCCTTCGCTTCTCCCTTCTTTGCAGTTTCATCTCCAGGCCCCTCCCCTCACACACCATACGCGTCACACGCGTCACACGCACACGCGAAGGTAGCAGGAGCTTTGCCTCCTCAGGCTTTTGCTCTTCCTGCACAATCCTTCTGGAAGGCTCTGCTCCTGTCTTGTGAATGGCCAGTGCTGGTTCACTTAAAGCAGGATTAAAATATCCTGTCATTTGGAGGTGAAGCTCATCTCCATCTTGGCCTTGGCTGGTTCTGGCTGGGTCTTCTCCTGCCTTCTCCTGACATCGACCAGTGGATAATGGTTTTCTTGGAGGCCCTGCCCACACCCTATCTCAATACCGCGTAGGGATTGCAAAGTCTTACTGTGCGCAGTGTAGACTGTGAGTTGAGTTTGACCACTTACTGGTCAGACTTCAAGTCTCCTAGTTTTCCCTACAAAATAAAGGCTAGACTGAAAGGCTTTAGTCTAGACCCCTCATTTGCAGAAGGACCTTCATCAGGCACCCCAAGAAGGAGTTTACTCTCCTGGGGGCTCCCACCATGCCAGATCAGTGTGTTCAGATGGTTGCCAAGCCTGCCCGTATTGTGAATACAGAAACAAACCTGTTATTCCCCATGGCATCAGCTATCTTTCCCGTCCATATGTCTAACCAGTAAGCTAGTACATTTCTGTACTATTTCATAGAGCATCACTCAGAGGCAGCCCAATCTTCTCCTCCATCCTAAGTACTAGAATTTGTAAGCCAAATTTGGCTCTTTAAAAATAATGGAAGATATAAATTTTTACCACTGAGTTACAGGCTTTGGAAAAGAGAAGGTTAATCGTGGAAAATGTCAAACAAACTGAATAACTGATGCCAATAACCAATGCCACGTCCATAATGCCTCTTATACAAGATGGGATTAGCATGCAGGTCACACCAGAGCTGAGCTCCAAGTGGGGTGGAAGTTCGCTCACTCAGCACCTTCGGTTTTCAGACTCTATTATCTTGCTTACTTAGTAAATTTAATGTGGTGTAATTTATTTTTTATTGCCTCATTTGTAAGTCTCCCTCTTTCTTCTGCCCCCCCCCCCTTAGGGGCTTAGACTGCCTGTTATAATCGGATGTCCATTTTAATAAAAGAATAACTCTTGTGAAAAAAAAAAAAAGAAAAAATGAGCAGCGAATACTGCAATTTATCAGAGCCAAGGACGAAAGTACCACATTATGTTCCAAAATTACCAAGGCAAGGATGGATCGAGGGCTGGACAATAGCACAGGCTGGCAAGCAATGAATACGGCCTCCAGCAAGATGACCTCTATCAAATAATGAAAAAAAAAAGAAAAATGCATTTCTAGCAGCATCACCTTCTTTTCCTCTCGTGAAAGATCGGGGTCTTTTAGAACCGATTTGCTCAGATACCATTTCTCTATTCAGAATATTTATTAATGTATTTTTTTTTTCAGTTAGCACAAATCCCATTATTCTTCCTCCAGTCCACCTTGCTAACCCTCACCCATTCCAGTGCCATTGCTATGAGATGAATTGAACTGGCAAATCAGCAATGGATCGTACAGTTCACAAAGCAAGAAGCACAAGGGAACACAACCAACAAATTTCAAATTCAGAAACCCACTATTACGTTTTGCGGGGAGGAGGGAAATGACAATAATTGGACAATCCAGATAAGTGCAAGGTCTAATCTATCCAGACAAGATTCTGTAAACACTGGGTTAGCTGTCTTAGGCACGTATAAGAGATGGTCTTATCATTTTAAAAATTAAATCTGACAGCAAACAAGGATTTATAAATCGCCTACTAGATGCTTAAATTTGGGAAGAGACAGAACCAAAGAGCAACTATTTCTCTAAGAACCAGGACTAGGTTAGGATTTTCATGAATGAACCAGATATGAAGAATAAATGAGTTGGATGCTCCACGTCTCAGGTCCTGGATTCAAACACGTACACCCATCTTCACAGCGGGCACCTTATAGAAACAGGAACAGTTCCGTTTGCACCTATGTGTCCTGTCTGTCTATGACAATGAGGTCTTTGGAAGGCAGCAAAAAAACTTTTCAAGGTCATGTTCGGCGTTGGTGCTGGTATCTCGGGACAGCGCCCTGTCATTGGTCATGAACAAGGACTCTGTGCAAGGCCTGGCGAGCTGGGTGTGCAGCCAGCCTCCTCAGCGTCCTGGCTACCTGACTCCGGGAAACCTCCTTACCTTTTCTGTATCTCGTTTCCCTTCACAAAATGAGAGGATAATAACAGCGCAAAGCTGTTATGAGGTTAGCACACTCTCAACCCACGAAGCGCTCAGAGCGGGGCTTGCCAAATAGGAAGCCCCGGACAGAACATGCCATGATTATCTTTATTGTTTCCTTAAGGGGGACAGAAAGATGAAAGTGCCTGGTTCCTGATGGAGACTCTGCATCATCTGCTGCTATTTCTGGAAACGCGAAGGCTGTGGGGGGGTCCCCTGGCCATTGTGTTAGAATCCAGAGCCGGGTCATGCTGATGTCACGCAGCAGTAGAAACAGGGGACCTGTATGGTTTTAATGTCCTTTCTCTCTCTAGGCTCTGATGGTTTTTACTTTGATTTGATTTCAATTCCTCACCACATCTTTCCCTCTCGATAGTGAATTGTGTGCTGACGCGGTTATTGTTAGGCCTGCCACCCCCAAGGCAGCTGCATACTAACTGTCAGGACACAATCCCTCGTGACTCCTCACTGCTTCCTTCCAGCCTTCCTTTCTTTTTAGCATGCAGGCCTCCTCCCCTGCGGCTCCATGCTGACAGCCAGCCTCGCGGTTTTCTCCAAGTCCTTCATTTAAAAACACACCTCATCCCAGAAACCTCTCCAGAATGACAATGGCACCCTTAAAGCGAGCAGGTGACGAGCGAGGACACAACGCTTAGACAGCCTCACTCCCTGGCCTCACTCCTTGGAGTGTCTTCCTAGGTCACATTTTGCCCATTTCTCCTGATTTTTCCCTGATTCCCTTAGTAACCTCCCAATTTCTGTCTGTGTCTCTGTCTGTGATCACATAGATCCTGATTTTTAAACAAATTATTCTATATTTTCCCGCATTTTCCATACAACGAAGTACAGATGGATTTTGAGTGCATTCACTTGTTAAGCAAGCTAAGAACACCGCACTGATGACGTGGCTTCAATCGATGTTTTTTATTGTGCCTGTGGCTTGTCTGAGGATCTCCTTATGCCTTTCAATCAATCATGTCTTTGTTGAGTGCCCGTTCTTGCCAGCCCTGCTGCCTTTAAGTTCATCTTGATTCACTTAACAAAAAGGAAAAGGCAAGCAGCAATAAACGATGACCCTACTGAGCAGGAGAGACGCACATGACACAGCTTATTTCCAGGTTCTTTGTAAACGAGAAGGTCAACTTAATCTAAAACTGCATAGGTTACATTCAGTGGCCAGTTTTACAGGGGAATGCAGATCCTAACTGGATCAGCTTCCAGAAGAAAGACCTCTGTCGTTGTCCCCTGCTGCACCGCGTGGCCCCTGCAGGAGGAGGTGCCGTGGAAACGTGATCTTCACCATCACTCTCCAGCCAAATAAAGCAGTTGTAAAAATCTGCCGGGCAGTGCGCTCTTGGAAATGAAATGACAGGGAAATCACAGAGGTGGGCCAAAATGGAGTATTCTACTGTAAATTGAATAACAATTTCAAGAAGACATTTTTTTTTCTTGGTCAACGCTACTTCCCAAAGCCTGGCCCATTTCCGGGAGCAGCAGAAGTCCCCACTGGAGCTTTTGGGGGCGGCTACATCATTGCATGGTTCGGCACACGGTGCGTGGGGTCCCCCTCAGCTGCATTCTTTTCTTTAAATCACCACCCATAGTTTGACACTTCGCTGTTTACACTAGTTAAGTCAATAGTGACTTTTCATTTTGGCAAATATATTTAATTTTGCATAGAGTTAGATGTGCCAAACGTGTACACACGGTGCCGGGCCTGTGGATCCCCATGGGCGTGAAAGCACACAGTACCACCTCCTGCGGCATCTTTCCTCATGCCGGGCTTGCTGAGAACCCTCAGACCACACGCAGGGCAGGCAGTGCACTGGGGTGCAGATGGGGGCTCCTCCAGCACCCCAAGGCCTTGATACCAGCAGACAGGAGTGAGAGGCAGACGCTTTCTCCTTCCGGAATGCAAGTCTCAGCACCTGCAGTCCTCTGGCCGACAGCACGACGAGCACTTGCTGTGACAGCTTTGCGATGGTTCTGCTCTCTGAACAAGAGGACGTCAACACGTTTAGGAAATAGCCATGTCAGAAAGTGGCAGAAACCACAGACTGGGGCACCCGGCATGTGACTCAGGGCAGCAGGTGTGCACAGGCCCACTTTGGGGTGGTGTGTGCACAGGGTCACTATGGGGTGGTGTGTGCACAACCCGCTTTGGGGTGGTGTGTGCACAGCCCCGCTTTGGGGTGGTGTGTGCACAGGCCCGCTTTGGGGTGGTGTGTGCACAGCCCCGCTTTGGGGTCGTGTGTGCACAAGTTCACTTTGGGGTCGTGTGTGCACAAGCTCGCTTTGGGGTAGCGTGTGCACAGGTTCACTTGGGGGTGGTGTGTGCACAGGCTGAAAACATGCTACGTTGTGGAAAGGCAGTGGGCACAGAGGAGGACTCAGGATTATGAGGCTTCGACAGGAGATGCAGTTAGGGCAGCACCAGGCAGTTTTCAATGTGCTTATTTTTCCTCACAGCACTCCTTTAAAACATTTTTTCTTTGATAAATAATGTATTGGGGTGACATTGGTTGGTAAAGATGACATAGGTTCTAGGTGTACAACTCTACATGACATCGTCTATGTGTTGCTTTGTGTGCTCACCACCCAGTCAGTTCTTCTGTCACCGTGTATTTGATGTCCCTCCCTCCTCCCCCACCCCTCCCCCCACAACACTTCTCTTTTAACAGATAAGGAGACTGTGGTGCGAAGAGATTAACCTGCTCCAGGGCCGTGTGGAAGACAATAGATGGATTTTATTTTATTTATTATCATTTTCTTTTTATGGTTTCAGAGACAGAAAAATCCCTTTAAGATGCCACAGGGTTTCTTCGCGGAAGACATCTATAAAACTGTCCTAAAGGACAGGAAAGAAGACCAACTAACTAAATACTGAGCATAACAGGTTCCTTTATGGAAAGTCGTCGGAGTGTAAATGTTAATTCTCCCCCAAATTAATCTTGAAATTCAATTTAATTCCAATCAAAACCCCCTTCAGGATTCTAAATGATGTTTTACAAGGTAATTATTGTATTGAATTGGATTCATTTGGAAATAATTTTCTTCTGGACGATAAAATTCCCCAGGTTTGTCTTGAATTTTTTTTTTTTTTTCCTGCTTCTATAGCAAACACGTAGTTCTCACTCTTCTGGAAGCTGGGACATCTGTGATCAAGACTGCCAGATGAGGCGTCTGGTTATGGCCCCCTTCCAGGTGCTGGCCTCTCACTGTCACCTCACATGGTCGAAGCAGAAGGCAGCCCTTCGAGGTCTCTCTCCTTAGGGCGCCCCACCATTGACGCTTTGAGAGACACTCGAATGGCGGCTTCTAATATTAGATTTTGAAAAACATTCTAGTGATTAAAGCAATGTCGGGATAATGCAGAAGCAGACAAATGGTAAATGAAATAAGAGGTGCAAAAAGAGACCTGTGTATGTGACCAATGGCATTAATGAGGGAAAAGGGTGCATTTTTGAAAAATTAAGTTGGAACATATTATGTGTTTTAAGAAAAATGAGGTTAGATACTTACACACACCACAAATGCACTGGAATAAAGTGCTAATATTTATTATGAAACTATTAGAAGAAACAGTGAAGAGTTGTTTGTTTGCTTTTAATAATTTTAGGGTGGCCATATAGCCTTTTTAAGGATATACAATCCCTGAATTTATATATTTTTCAAAATTTTAATTTATTGTGTGCTCCACCCAGAGTCAGTTCTGCTATCACCATGTGGATGGTGTATTATAGAATTATATACTTGAAACCTATATGATTTTACTAACCAATGTCACCCCAATACATTTAATAATAAAAAAAGAAAAGGGTACTTTGATGGAAAACAATGTTAGTTTATTTATGATTCATCTCTTAATTTTTATTAAATGTATTGGGGTGACATTGGCTAGTAAAATTATATAGGTTTCCAGTGTACATTTCTATAGTACAGTACATTATTCATAGATTGCCTCATGTGATTCCTAAAGGTAAAATTTGCACTTTTGAATTGTCAGCACAAGGAGAAAAGGGAACCCTCACCTACGATGAAAGACGAGATGAACAATATAGTCAGAAAAACCTACAGACGATGGCTGAATAGGACAACACTAGACTGACTTGCTCATGGCCACGTACCCCCGGTGCCCTGGAAAATGTCATACTGGTCATGCTGTCCAATCAGAGTCCACTCATTCTCTTCTCATTGCAGACCTCAAATGGCTACTCCTTTTTACCTCATTCTCAACTGATGACTTTATTTCATTGAGAAAATGGAGTCCGTCAGAACGAACCACCCCCTCTTTCTTTTAAACACCGACCAGCCAAACTGCCATACACTTGTATTTCATTTTGTTACTTGTTAAATACAGGTGAATGCTCTGTGCTCTTATCTAAAGCCAGAGTCTCCTCTTGGACATGGGGTCATACAGTCTCTTACCTACACAAGACTTTATTTCTAGAATTGTCCTGTCTCTCTCCTACTCCACTAATTTAGACTCTCCATTGGATCGTTGCCGTCAACATGAAACCGTGAAAAAGTTCTATCATCTTACATCAGTAATATCAACCTCCCCTGGATCCTGTGTCTTCCTCTGGCTATCACCCCATCTCTCTGTTCCTCTTTAGAGCAAAATTCTCTCTCCTGCTATTTCCTTTCCAGCCCAATCAGTTTAGACTTGTGCCCCCTCTCATTAAAACCTCACCAGTGACCTTCAGGTTGCCAGATAGAGTGATTTCTTCTAAATCCTCGATGTAATCTACTGCTCTGTGACATAAGTAAGATCTGCACTCGGAATCTGACACAGCTGTGGGCGCTGCCTCATTCAGTTGGTCAAAGCTGCCACAGAATTAAGCCCTAACTGAGGTCCTGGGATTTCAAAAACAGAAATAGCTACTGCGTGCTGCGGTCACATTCTAGAGGATCTTTCTGCTATGACTCTTCTAAACACACCCTTATGCACCCACGTGTGTATGTAAGAGGGCTGTCCTGAAACAATCCAGCCATGGACGCCTCTATGTGTCATAGTACATGGCTGAATACTTTCCCACAGCCCTCGTGCACCCACATATGTACAGTTTGTTCTTCACAAGGGCCAGACCGACCCTTGTCAAATGGAAGTCAGGTTGCATCACTGCGCTATGCAAACGTCCTTCGTTGCTTGCATTCGCCAATGACGTCAAACCCATGGCCCATAACTCACAAGGCTGTTCATTCTCTGGGCCCTGGCCGTCTCTCTTCCCTGGTGTCTTAGCCTCCTCCTCCTCCTCACTGGAGTCCTCCAGCCACACGGCCGTCCTGCTTGTCTGAAACGGAACCCTCACGCTTCTGCCTTGGGGCCTTCCCACACGCTATTGTATTTCTTCAGATTGGAATGTACTTTCCTCTAGCTAGTGGCCTAGGTCAGTCCTCAGATGCCCGCCTTGACGGCCCTTCCTCAAATAGCACACCCAGCACACCATAGAATCACCCTACTCTACTTCTCTTTATAACACTTGCATAGCATTGTGCTGGTGGTTGTATTCCACACTACACTATTCATCCCGAGGTTGTGGTACTTGGTCATCCTCACAGATGTGTCCCCAGCATCTCCAATAGAACAATGTCACCAAGGGCTCGGTCACTAGCCCGTGAATAACTTAATGAATAAAGGACCAGCCACAGACTCGAACAGAAGTATTTTCAGCACATTTAGCAGATAACAAATTAATATTCAAAATGCTGAGAGCTGCCACAAATCAATATACACAAAAGACAATCTAATAGGATAACTGTTTAAAAAAGATTATAAACAATCAGGGCACTTAAGAAGAAGTTCAAATAGTAACAAACGTAAGAAAAGATGCTATAAACTTCACAAGTAATCAGAAAGATACCAATTAAAACTATGAGCTACCACTTCTTTCTACTTAGAATGGCCAGATTTAAATCATTGACAACATGCACACATGGTGAGTTTTTGTAGAAATAAATATTATTGTAAATTTCATAAATATAAATGGGTAAAGGTTTTCAAATATTTTAGGAGAATAATTTGGTATTTTGTGTCACAATGTTCAGCATATACATTTTGGGCCCCACGATTTAACTTCCATGAATCTAAAATTTATAGCGACTACTCTACATGTATAAGGCTATTTCTAGCAGCACTGTTTTATTTAGCAAAAATCTAGAAATAATCTAAATATCCATTGATAGACAGTAGTTCATTTTATTCTAAAATTATCTTTTTGTAATATGGTTTTCTAAGTTGATTTCAAATATCTTTTGATCCCTGTTGCTAAACGAATCTCTCTTTCTTTGAATGGCTTTTAACTTTGTTGTTACTTATTTGTTCTCCATCCCCGCAGTGTTCTCTCTCCTTTTTATCTACTTTTACCTATTTTTTCTTATTAATCTGCTGTTCTGCTTCCTCCACTATTGTCCATTGTATCTGCAATATTGGCTCCAGACACAATAATTCTTTTCTTGTGTTATTATTCACATGGTCAGAAAAGTGATTTTCTTTTGAAGCAAAATACTGTCAGAAGGATAATAATCCCCCTCAGAATAAGGCCTGCAGTCCTGGATCACGTTGGTTGTTGGAAATGGATACAGGTGAGTACGATTCTTTCTAACTGCCCAAAGCTTCTGGTCTTTGTGTAGAATGAGCAGCTGACAAAGGTAAGAGCAGAGGCAGGCACTACTTTTCACCAGCATGATGCTAGGCATGTGGCTGGAGAACAGTAAGCTCACTGACTGGCAGCTGAGTGTCTTCGGGTCACATCAATAGAGTGAGTGTGGGGAAGACTCACTACCACAGATTCGTCACCTGCAAGTGTCAAACACTTCAGGTGTCATTGGATCCCAGCGGCAAGGCTGTGAGGCAGTCTGGTCCTGAATCAGCCTCTTCCACAGACAAAGAGACTGAAGTCCAGTAACATCAAGCGACACTGTGAATGTCCCCAAGGTTCTGGTGCAGGAACTCTGGTCTCTGAACCCCAAATCCAGTCTTCGAATTGGCATCTTGCCCCCAACATGGACATTTAGAACTGGAAGGAAAGATGCTGTAGTTGTTTTAGATTCATTAGGCAATCATTCGATTTTGCACTCTAAAATGCTCGTGATTTTAAAAAGCCATTAGGAATTTAAACATAACTCTCTCTTACCCCCCTGTTTCCTGTTTCAAAACATGCTCTGCTGCTTTCGATTAAGAAAACAATATCGTGACTGTGCTTTGGCTTCTAGCAATGACGCTTCAAAAGCCAAGCATGAGATGGAAATTCAAGAAACATCCATAGAGAGAAGGGAGCTGTCCTCATTAATAAAAGCAATTAGTGTGTCCCCAGATGAGCACCCAGCTCGCCTCGGGTGTTCTCTGTGCTGCTAACTGGGCAGGCTCCTCTTGGCAGGAAACTAAATGTTGTCACTGATTTTAATTGTCCTCTCCCTTTCTAACTGCCAATTCACAGCCAATTGGCCTGACAGGGAGCGTTTGCTCTGGAGAGAATGTGCCCTGTTTCCAGCCCTCTGTGGGGGCAAAAGTCATCTGCATTTTGAAAAAAAATCAAAGTGCAATGGAATCATCTCTGTATGTATTAGAGCAAAAATTCCAGCCCAGTGCTGACTGATTTGGCATGAATCATGTGGCAGGGAAGGTTTGCAGGTTCCGGGTGAGATTCTGTTTGGGGACCAAGGAATCCACAGTTTGGGGAACCCCCAGCACTTCCTGGCCTTTCCGTAATATCCTCATTACTCAGCAGAGGACTTGTTCTGCTCCTCCCCACGCAAGAACAGAGCCACTCTGGTTTCTCTGTCTAACGATGGGTTCGCTGTAAATACATATGGGAATCAAGAGGTAGAGATAAATGCCCTCTCGGCCATAAACCCGGTCCTCATCGGCGGCCGGGACACAGATCATTGCTGCCCGGAAGACCTCAGGAGCCCTGGTGAGCCGGGAGCAGAGCTGGTGGTCTAAGAGCCATGTAAGCTCTCAGAACCCAGCTCCCTTCTTCCCGCTGCTTATTTCGTCTCTGCTGACAAGTCACCGACCTGTGTTTTCCTTCTCTAATTCTTGGATCCAAGCTTCTACGACCTCTTGGTTTCTTACTTCTGCCATCTCTGTGGGTCTCTATGCAGCTATATGGAATTTCTGTCACGTGTTGATGTCCAGCATCTCATCTGTACTCTCCCTCCTCATCACACCCATTCTCCCTTCCAAGGATTTCTCAATTCGCTGAGGTAATTCTCATTTATCTTCAGAGAGATCTTGCTTCACTTCCATTGCACAAACTAAGCAGCCCTGATCTTTCCTTTCCCAAAATTTGAGGACTCAGGGGGAAAACATGAGTTAGATTTTGCCAGTATGACTATTTCTCCAAACCTTGAGCAAATGATTCAAGGATTCTTCAATGGTTAGAGGGCGTATTTGTCTCAGCAGCGGTGGGGGTTGCAGTACCTACTGTTCTGCGCTGGCCTGTGACTTCTGTTTGTTGTTCTGACTCTCTACATTTCCTACACATCTCCTACCTTTCTTTCTGTGGTTCTTAGAGCTATCTTTCCAGTAAATGTCCTTTTCCGGTACATTAGGGGGTAACTGCCGTGAGGATTGGAAAAATTTTCTGCATTTTTGCACTGTAAGTATTTAGTTTATTAAGCAGTGCCTGTCACAGAGGGAGTGTTCATGAATATTTATTAAATCAATCAATCAATCAACAAAGGAATGGAATGTCAATTATTGCGGCTTGCCATCAAGTTTCCACGAGGCAATGCAGGAAGCAGAACTCAAGAAGGGCCCAGTGGTCTTTCTGAGGTGAAACAGAGTTTGAAACTCAGAACAGTTGATCTTAGCATTTACAGGTTGGAGTATTAAAGAGAATGGAGCGCTACCCAGGGAAGACTACAGATATCTGTAAAGAATGTTCTTAAATGTTTGAGCAAAAGCTTCTCTGTGCATGCATGGGAGGAAACTCTACAAAGCTGGAGAAAGAAGCCCCCCAAAGTAATGGATTGAACAATGCTCCAAGTTCACACAGATTTTTTCCCCTCCATGGGGTGTTGGGGAGGGTCCTCAGAAAGTTGCACCTTAGTGGTTGGGTCAGATTGTAAGTTACGTAGAATAAAGGGTGCTCTGGAATCACCCTAACACAGCTTAAAAGAAAACCTTGTAAGGATTAAACTGATTTGCAAGTAACTTTACCAGATGCCAACAATTCAACATTATTCAAAGGAACACAACAAAAATTCATCATAAAACATAAATTTCACAATGTCTAACATAAGAAAATTATCAGGAAAGAAAGAAAGCAGGAAAATATAACCTATAATCAGGAGAAAAAGCAATATAAGTGAACAAAGGAAATGGTGTAATCAGCAGGTAGAATTTTAATACCTATTACCAATGCTATAAATGTATTCAAGGATGGAAAAGAAAATAAACATGGTGAAAAGAAATACCAAAGATATTTAAAAGGCTCAAATAAAACTTCTAGGGGTTAAAATTATAGTATACAAAGTGAATAATACATAGAAGCAATTAATAGCATATTAAATACTGCAAATAAAAGATTGGTGGATTTGAAGATGAAATAATGGCAGCTACAAAATAAAGCAGCATCGTGGAAACAAAGAATAGATTCATTGAACTGTGAGACACTATCAGTCTAACAAATGTGTAAGTACACATATATATACTATATATATTCTGTGTGTGTGTATATATATATATACACACACACACACATCACACACACACATATATATATATAACAGGGAACTCAGAAAAAAAAATCTTCTCAAGGGTGGGCCCCTTGTTGTACAGGCTTCCCCCATTACAGAATGTTCTAGAAACGCATCTGTATCAGTGTACCAGGTGGTGTTGTGAGAGGCTGTGTTTAGCTTCAGTGAATTTTGGGGGGGGCTCTTTCAATGCATTTGCCCATTTCATGATGGGCGATTTACATGAACAACGTGCAGCATGACAGCGCACCTGCCCACACCGTGCTGAGTGTTCAGCAGTGTTTGACCCAAAATGGCATGACCCCCAGACCCCACCCTCCCTAGTCACCCAATGATACCCCAGTGCCCTTGTTTGTTTGTTTATTTTTGTTTTCTTGGATAAAAGAAGTCCTTGAAGGGAAACGTTTTGCTGATGTGGAAGAGGTGAAACAAAAAATGGCAGAAGCACTAAAAGGCACCAAAATCAACAAGTTCAAAAACTGTTTTGAGCTGTAGAAAAAGTGTCTCAGTCGGTGTATTGCATCAAATGGAGAAGACTTTGAAGGTGACTGAAGTTTAAACCTATAAAAATAAATACACAATTTTATATAAATAAAGTCCAGGGTTTTGGGAGATCTCCCCTCACAGAGTCTGTTCCTGACCCTGAGGCCCATGAATCTCGGAGTAAATCACTCCGTGTTATAAGAGGTGGTCGGAGGCCCCTTCATAGTTGCTACATCCCAGCACCTGCCACACGATCTCTTCTGTATCTCCTCCCATGGAGTCTTCCAGAAATCCCTGAATCCTGCCTGTTCTCCAAGCCCACCTCTCTAGCCTTCAACTGATCCTGGTAGCCCCGATATCTGTTCAATAAATCATTTCATTTTAGGAGATCTAGTTTGTTTTTGTTTTTTGGTTGTTGGTTTTTTTCTTAATAAAGCCCTGGATAAGAATTTGAACGATACTCTGTCGCTTTCTTTATGGTTCTGCTTATGTTTGGGTTGGCCAGCCACCATCCTAGGATTATTCAAGGGAAGTCCCCCAGTGGCTGGATAGGTCATGATATCCCAGAACTCAGACCACTCGCCAGTATATGCACATTGATCTGTGGTCAAGTGCTCCACCTAGTCCAGCCCGTTTGCTGGGCACAGTCACACACCTTCAAGAGTAATGACCTGTGAGATGTCTATGTGAAGGTGGCCATAACTCATGAGTCAGAGTCCTTTCAGGGGGTGTTGCAAACGTCTCAGAAAAATGGCAGTGTAACTGTCATATGTCTTCAACGGGATAATAGAGAAAGCTCTGAGGGCTTAGCTCTCTGTCAGTGAATTTCAGCGGCTATAAAACCCTCACCAGGTACCCCTGAGAGCTTTTGCAAAGACCCCCAAGGGAAGCACATCTAAAGTGTGGTCCTGGCTCCCTTCATCTCTCCCACCACTCTAACTTATTCTCTGCCATGTAGAGGGCGCCAGGTCTAGCCCGGGCTGTGGGTCACTGCACAGAGGTACAGATTGTATTCTCCGGCCTGACAAGCAACACAGGGACAGAAAACAAGGCCTTTGTCAACGGAGAGCTCAGACACAGAAAGAAACAGGCTCACGGAATGCTAATTGCTACCAGTGAGTAAGAGCATATGGGCACTTTGTTTTCTCTCAAAAGCGATGGCTCAACATGTGAGGATGAAGGCTGGTGAAGCCCTTTTCCTTCCTTTGGGACTTTGGAGTCGAGCCTGCCTTGCCTGCTGCTAGCTGCCTCCCACCTTCATGATTACAGCGTTTGCAAGCGAGGCCGTCCCTCGGTGGGTGTCCGGCAAAGGTGCGGGAGGCAAACACGGCTGAGGGAAGAGTAGGTTATTAACCCGACGGGGTAAGCTGTCATACGCACGGCGACTCCAAACCACAGTCTCCATCTCCTGTCTCTCCTCGGAGGACTGCAGGCTCCTCCAAACATTCAACACAGAGGCACTCAAATCCAACGTTCATATCTCAGCATAGCAGGAATGAAGTGCTCGTAGGCAATTTGACAGTGTTTATTAACTGTGACCTAGAAAAACAGAACTGTGGCAGCGGCTCCTCAACGTGTGCAGCAGGGTGGGATCCCCCTCCTCTGCCCTTTTCTTTTCTAACCTCACCCTTCTCTGCCACTGAGAAGCAGGGGGGTGGCGGGGAAGTGGCCGTTAGCATAATGACCCACAGGAAGTGGTCAGTGTGAATGCGAGGGGAAAATAAATCTGTAGTAGGTTTCCTGGGAAGAAACTAAAGAACATAAAGTCTTCCCGCCAGCAATTCCGGTGGCCCATGCAGCCCAACGGAGCCCCCCAATATCTTTTGGAAGCTAAGAACTGGTTCAAAGATATTCAGGGCCCTGAGATCAGGAAAATGGCTTCAAAGATCAAGAGTAGTGCCCAGGGAAAAGCAACAGAGAGAGCAGAAAAACAGACAAACATAAAAAGCTCACCAGTCCATCGAAGGGGGACTGTCAGGTGTGTCCACATGAAGACAGGAACAGCACAAGCCATCCACCCCTCACACATTCTACTCCCTCCTCTGTCCTTTGTACACATCCCTGCGGGTTTCTTTCACGTGTTCCTTTTGAAAAGCCATGTATTTGCGTGCCCTTCAAGGCATTATGGGCTTAATGAGAAGGTGGTGTTCGTTATGCCCACATTTGTCCATTTCCTGTTGGGGGAGTTGAATAGAATTCTATGGCAACGGGGCCCCGAAAGAGTGGCACAACACGCGTGTACTCGGTGAGCTCTACACAGACAGGCACTGCCAGCTCCTCTCAGTAACTGGAGGCACATTCTCAGAAATGTCCTGAATCAGGGCGGGAAGATATCAGCACCCAGAAGCTGCCCACGAAGCCGGACCATTGCTTCTCCTCAACCACAGAACTGCTGTAGCTCACGCAGCTCGATGAGCATGCTGGTGTCCCGGTGCAATGCCAGTCACCGTCCCCTCTGAAGGGGGCTGCTGGGGCTTCCACCCAAGGGCCATGGGCAGAGGTGGCTACTCTTATTTTTAGCCTTGACTGCATATGTTGCTGTTACTTTGGTGGAATATGTGGAATGGTGAGAAGAGCAGGTGCAGAGTATATTCCAGAAGTAGGTCCAACTGACGAACTTGTCTGCAGACTGAGGGGTTGAGGGTCCAGTAGACATGTTTCTCTCCTGGCCCCCTGCCTGCCTGGTCTGGCCTGTCTCGTTGCTCCAGCCCTTTCCTCAGCCTCCCACGTTATTGCACAGAGAGCCCACCCAGCACCTCAGACCAGGGTTATCAACGCCATTCCCACAAGGGAACTCTTGAGCCATTTTATTTAATTCTTACAAACCCCCCCTGAATGAGATGTAATTATTATTCCCATTTCGCAGATGGAAATGAAGCTAAGCAGGTCTAAGTAACTGGGTCACAGGCTGGAGGTGGCTGGAAGGAAGATGGAAGGTCATGCGCATCTGATACGCAGACAGACTAAGCAACTCCCACCGAATGTCAATAAATATGTTTGTGAGCGAATAGCAATACAGCCGTCCTGTATCCCCACCCGCTGCCATCCCCAGCACACAGAATATTGGCCTTCGTAACAAAAGGGCGTCCTTCCTAGATCTCTGAACTCTATCTCACAATCCAATAGCTAGCTATTGGTCATCCATCACTTTACTGAAAACTTTCTTTTTTTTTAAATATTTTTAAATATTTATTTATTTTTGACAGAGAGAGAGAGAGAGAGAGAGAGAGAGAGAGAGATACAGAGACAGAGAGAGAACTGAACTGGGGGAGCTCCCAGTTCAGCATATGGGTCCGCACGGGCCAGGGCCGGGGCGGTGATTCGATCCCCAGTCCCTGGTGCTGCAAAGTGAGCGCTCAACCCGCTGAGCCATCCCGGCTTCCCCTGAAAACTTTCTTAAACCTATTGAGCAATTCAGTAGATATAGTTTACACAAATACTGAAAGAAAAGGACCATGTTCGTAATTGAGAAACCAGGAAAGCTCTAGCATAAGTCATAGCATCCCACTAAGTACAATTGCTCCCCTCCACATGATCTCATTTGCCACCTTTTGTTCAAAGAAAATAATTTATGGATCAGGAGGCTTTCCTCTCCTTTTGAATCATAGCATCAACTGAGAAGCAAAAGTAAACTTGGTAAAGGGTTTACCATTTTGTTTTTCACATTTCTGAACAAATATCCTCTCAGTTGATAAAAGAAAAACTAATATTTACTAACATGCTCGTGGCAAAAACCATAAAGCAAATATTAATGGGCATTGTTGAAATTACCACTTTAAAACTTGGACCTAGATGACTTCCTTGTTTTCCAGAAATGTGATGTTCCTTATCTTAAAGGGCATTTCATTTTAGATATATTTTAAATTATAAATGCTTCTCTTTTAACTTACTAAAATTCAACGAATACTTGTTGAAGGCCTACACTATGCTGAGTACTGACTGGTAATTGACCTCTATTATATTATTGAATACAAAAAAATAACCTAAGTCAAAACTCAATCATATCAGATAAGCTTAAATGATTAAAAACTTCATATCACCAAGGAACTAAACTGGCAGCATGAGAGGCACTCCTGGGAAACTCCCCTGGAAATCACAACAAATAGGACAACTATAAATCAACAAAGGATTTCCTACGTAACACACAAACAGAGCTAAGAGGCCCACTGGTCATGTCCAAGTGGTTGCAGGTGGACCAAGAAGGACACACTTGAGGAGGAGGGAAGGGGCCGTGCAGACTCGCGGGCCTGGGTCCCTGCGTGGAGCTCTGTGGCTGTGGGAGGCGGGCAGCAGGAGGCAGCTGACTTCCCTCCAGTTCTGAGAGGAGGGGAGCAGTGGGGTCTGTGAGAAGCCGCAGCCTGCCTCACTCTGGCTCAGGGAAAAAGGAGAGAAAAAGCTGCAGGAGCAATTCTCTGCCCACAAGCTGTCCTGTCTGAGGGATCAGCATACAAAACAGCTGATCCTAACACTCAGGGCAGAGACCTTGGGGCAAACTAAATACAGAAAAGCATAAACCTGCACGGCCTGGGCTGCCCTAAGCCACAGGCATAAAACACAGGCACTGGCCGCCAGCCACCCTCTGCCCTTCCAGACCTCCAATCCCCTCCCTGCATTAGCACTGAATCTCAGAAGAAACTGTAGCAGTGAGTGTCGGGTTAAGGAGCAGAACATCTATAAACACAGGGAGGAAGCCAAAATGAGAAAACAAAGAAATAAGTCCCAATTCAAAGAACGGCAGAAAACCTCAGAAAAAGAACTACACAAGATGAAGGCAAACCACATATCAGAGACTGAGCTCAGAACAATGATTATAAAGGTGCTCAAGGAACTCGGTGAAAATGTCACCAAAGTGACAGCAAGCATAAAAGAGGCCATAAATATCATAAAAAAGGGTCAGGCAGATATAAGAGATACAATACCTGAAATGAAAGAGGGAACAGAAGGAATTACTAGATTAGATGAAGCAAAGCCGTGAATCAGTGGTTTGGAAGAAAAGGTAGCAGAAAACACCCAATCAGAGCAACAAAAAGAAAAAGGAATCCAAAAACATGAAGATAGTTTAAGATTCCTCAAGCGTAACAACATTCGCATCATAGAAATACAAGAAGGGGAAGAGAAACAGCAAGGCATGAAAAAGTTATTTGAAGAAGTCATGACTAAAAATTTTTCCCTGGGGAAGGAAACAGACATACGAGTCCTGAAGAACTGAGAGTTTCAAACAAGATGAACCCAAACAGGCCCACACCAAGACACATTATAATTAAAATGCCAAAGGTTAAAGACAAAGAGAGCATCCTAAAAACAAGAGAAAGGCAAGCAGTAACTTATAAGGGAGCTCCCATACAACTGTCAGCTGATTTCTCAACAGAAACTTCACAGGCCAGAAGGGACTGGCAGAAAATATTAAATGCGATGAAAACCAAGTAGCTACAACTAAGATTAATGTATCATTCAGAATTGAAGGACAGATAAAGAGCTTCCCAAACAAAGAAAAGGTAAAGGAGTTAATCACCACCAAACCAGTATTACAAGGAACATTAGAGGGACTTCTTTAAAATGGGGATGGGGGAAAGGCAAAAAATATGAACAGTGAAATGGCAATAGCTACGTATCTATCAACAGCTACTTCAATTTAAATGGGTTAAAAGCAAAATATATGGTGATGGAAAGAGTTGTACATTTGAATCCTATGTAATTTTACTAACTCATGTAACTCTGATAAATTTAACACTAAAAATAAATAAACAGGCTAAAAGCCCCAATTAAAAGACACGAAGAGTGGAATGTCAGACAGAGAAAGACAGATGCAAGTTGACTTCGCTTATAGATGAGATCCAAAGAAGAAAATAAATAATTGGAACTGGACTGTTCCAGTTTCATAGACAGAAAATATTTGGATTGTTGCCAGATGGGAGGAGGGTTGGGGGAGTGGGTAAAATAAGGGGGAGGGATTGGGGAGTTCAGATTGGTTATTACAAAGTAATAACTATGAGGACGTAGGCTATAGCATGGGACTATAGTCGATGTTGCAATAACTATGTGTGCAGCCAGATGGGTACTAGATTGTTGGGGTGATGGGAGGAGGGCTGGAGGGGTGGGTAAAAACGTGGAAGAAATTAAGATGTACAAAGTCATAGTTACAAAACAGTCACAGTAATGTAAAGTACAGTATAGGGCATTCAGTCAATAATATTCTAATAATTATATATGATATCAGATGGGAACCAGATGTAGTGGAATGATGATTTTTCGAGATATATAAATGTCTCATCACTACACTATATGCCTGAAACCAATATAATATTGTATGTCAAATGTAATTGAAAAGTAAAAATAGTAAAAATTTTATATCACCTTAGTTTACTGGCTCTTCTAAAATAATTTAATGTACAATCAAATGTTTAAGGAAAACATAATAAATGACATGTACTTACTCGGATATAAAGTATATATATGATACATGTTTATATATAAATATGTAAAGAAGATATATATGATATATAAAGGATATATATGTGTATACATAAAGGGCATATATTACATATAAAGGATATGATAAAGTCAATGTGTGTATAATATTTGTCTTCACTTCATGAAGACAACAGATTTTCCACCATTGTCTAGGTTTCTTTGTTTAGTGAAAAGGATTAAACATGTCTCAATAGAGACTCAGAGGTTCAAACATGAGAAAATCACGTTTTTTCATCTTCTTTTCAGGCATGTCTTGAACATGTAACATAGCCCTGACACTTGGGAGGCTCAGAGGATGAAGAGTGAAGCATTGTGGGTCTCGAACTCAGCCTTCATTTCTCGGGGGCAATGCAAGATTCCTGAGTTGAGGGGAAGCTGAGATGGGTCAGTGGGTTGAGTGCTCATCTTGCAGCCCCGAGGTCCAAGGATCAAATCCTGGCCCCGGCCCATGCAGACCCATATGCTGAACTGAGGTGTTTGCTTCCCATGAGGGAGGCCCCCAGTTCAGTTCTCACCCCTGAACCCCCTGTTCAGCCCCTGGCTCAAGGGGGTGTACCTCCCATGCCGGAGGCCCCCAGCCCATTTTCTGCCTTGTGCAGCCCCCACCTACCTGTGTGAAACAAAGCCATGTTGAAAGCTGATGTACAACTGTGGAGACTTCTCTGGGTCCTCCCCCTTCTCTCTGTCTCTCTCTGTCTCTGTAAAAAACCAATAAAATAAATCTTAAAAAAAAAGAAGAAGAAGAAGAATCCTGCGTTGAGTGGCTTCCATAGTTCTACTCATGGCTAATTTCTTCAGGACTCAGTGCTTTGTAGCCATCCTGCGCCCTGTTCTTTGCAGTGCGGTGCCCACTGGGGATAAAGTACAGAAAGAGTTGTTTGGGGCGGTGGGGAGAGGGGGGTGTCTCTTGAGCCAATCTGTCCAAGAAATTAGGACTAATTGGGAAGCCCTGTCCAGCACCTGAAAAGCAGGGTCATTAATTGAAGGAGAAAGGGAGAAAGAACCAGGAATTGTTATGTGGTGTCTCTGTTTATACGAGAGATAATCACTGAATAGGACAATGCTTAAGATAAACTTAATTGGCCTAGGAACACCTGGCTGGATTTTAATGCGTGAGTTTTTCAAGCACCTAACACATAACTACCCTTTATTCCTTTAAACTCATAACTGTAAAGAAAAAAATACCAATGTTACTAATAGAGAGGAGCCAAAATATCTGATACATCCCTGTCTTTAGCATTATTCAAAATGAAAACTGAGGTCAGAGTTTAACCATGAATACATCAGTGTGGTAATATGCTTTATGCATTGGAATACCCGACTTAAAAGACATCTTTGGCTTTGGAATCAAAGATGCTGGTTTACAAAGTGGGCTTTGTAACTCTGGTGGAGTATTGATCATTCAAATGCCATATCAATTTTGCAGGGCAATTGTGAGAATGAAAAGTAGTTTTTATAATGCACCTACAGCATAGTACATGCTCAATAAATAATATTACTAATGATTTTAATATCACATTAAAACGCACTCAATTGTGGACATTTTGCAAACTCCCATATGACTACCCTTTCAACCTTCATGGTCCCGACAATTGAAATTATTTAACGTACAATAATTCTCCCAAAGCAATGCAAGTATGCCTTTCTTCATGTTTTAGTGCAGATGAAAGTTAGCACATTGACCATTCACCTCGTTCTGGGTGAGAACTTCTGACTGCAGCTGCCATTTTCAAATCCAAGTTTGTCGCATTTTGAATGAAAAAGATACACATAAGTCGGATCTTTTGGATTCCCTGCATCTGGTGTGATTGACATTTTTCTTTTCTTTAAAATTCTGAACTGTTTAAATAAAAAGTCAGAGATGCAGGTTTTATGTCAAGCGTCAAGCTCCTACAGAGCAGAGTGACAGTTTTCTTAGCACAGCGGTGTCCAAACTTTGGCTCCCTGGGCCACACTGGAAGAAGAAGGATTATCTTGGGCCACACATAAAATTCACGAACACGAACGATAGCTGATGAGCTAAAAACAAACAAACAAATACATTTGTGTTGGGCTGCATTCAAAGCCGCTTTGGGCTGTCTGCGGCCCGCGGGCCATGGGTTGGACAAGCTTGTTCTAACAGTTTTCCCCGTTGGGCATTTCCAGCTAGAAGTCACCAGGAATTCTTAGCCTCTTGTTTCTACAAAGATGTTTACTGGCCACCTGATCCAATCTCTCAGCTGCAATAAGTAATAGAGGCCATGAGAAATTCACAGAAAGCCTGTGCTTTAAATGTGTCCCCTGTGACTTTAATTTCAGAAATCAGTCAGCTCTGCTGATATGTTTTCATAGTAATTCATAAAAGATGATGTAATTCTGTTTCGCTCGATCAGGGATTCTGAGCTCCAACCTAACAGAGCCTCCGTCCTCACCCCACACATTGCTCTGGGAGCTGCGTATATAACGAGTAAGTTTGCTTCGGGGGTTGGAGAGGAGTGTGAAGGCTCTCTGGTTGGGAGGGTGCAAATTTGGGAACAATGGTCAATGGTTCCCAAACACCCACTGTGTGGTAGGTGTGCTAAGGAGGCCCCATTTGTGTTGGTTGGTTGGTTTCTGAGGAATTGAGTCAATGTGAGGGGTCCTCGGGCCGCCTCACTACTAAGAAGCATCCTGCTGTGTGGGAATCGTGGGAATTGGTGAGAAGGACCCTGATCCTAGGCAAACTGAACACCCACTTATTGCATTTCTTTTTAGTCCGAAGACGTGGCTCTGCTGAGTAAGAGTCGCGTTTCCAGAAGATTCCGAAGGCTCTTCTGCTAGCACGTAGGCTGGTGGTGCTTTGGAGGCTGGCAGACACCAAGAGCTGGCAGCCAGGGGGCCCCCAGGCATCACGTAGCTCAGCGTGCTCCTCGCCTGTCCTGTGTTGAGGTTCTATAGCCCTGGATGTGTCACGTCACTTAATCCTCAGGACAACCTCATGTGCTCTTGTCGTTGTTATCATGGGTGAGAAAACTAAAGCCCCTGGAAGATCAAGACTTTATCCAAGGTCACACACCCAGCGGGCTGGGGACCTGGAATAGGACTGGCACAGTTACCGAAAAAGAACAAGGAGATGGGGTCATATTTGTTTGGGACTGAAAATAGTTTTTTCCTACCCTCCCACACTGCTGACACCGTGCTGACCTTGCAGGCAGGTCAGAGCTCCCACAAGTCCTGGCACAATTGGGGAGGGGGGACAGAGGACACAATGGCAGCCCCCAGCTCTTCTGTCCTAGAGAGTTCCCCAGCTCCCAGAGGACTTCAGCGGCTTCCTGACCTTCTCTGTTTGGGCTCTTTCTTCTGTTTGCTATTCACCGCTGTGCAATCAATCCTCAGCTGTCTTGCAGGAGTAACTCTTCTCTGTATTCATGTACTCATATGTTTCCGTTTGCTCATGGGAGGTGGCGAGTTCAGTATCCCACATGCCGCTGCCGTCTGTGACCTCAGAATGGCCCACATTTCTCAGTGGCCATAACTGCAGGGATTCTGCCCTCCCCGAGTCCTCTACTGTGGGAAGAACATGAATCTGCCAACTGAGTTTTGGTGTATGTTCAATAGCTCTGTTAACCCGTCCTGCTGGGTAGTGGTTTGGAATCTTTGAAATTGTTCGCTCTTTGAAAGCATAGACTCCTACCAGCGTTCATGTCTCCAGAACCTCTTTCAGTGGCTGGCATCGGACAACCTTCAATGACTTTTGCAGGTATTTGTTAAGATAGTTTACTTTGCGGTAGTAAGTGTTTTATGTAGAATTATGTCATTTAATTCTCACCAACATGCTGTGAAGTAGACTGTCTACTTTCTATTTTAAAGATGATTAAAAAAAGAAAAGAGTCTTAAATTAAGGAAAGTTGCCCACAGTCACGGGACTGTTAAAGAATGGATTTGGGCTGGGAAGCTGGGCACTCTGAGTTCCCTTCTAATTGCTGAATTTCACTGACTAGGATGGACATGCTATAAATCAAGAGATGCGCTGGGATAAATCTGTATGCCTGGCATCTCTGCTTCTTGAAAATCTTGTCTTTTACTTTTTTCTATTGTTCTCTACCAACCTGTTATATACTACTTTTCATTCTCAAGCCTACCTGACCTTGAGTATTTATCCAGTGAAATCATATTCACTCCATTGCATTCTCTTTTATGTGGCATGTTTGATATAGTGCCCTGCACCTCGGTCCTTAAAATGCTAGGCACAGGCAGTTAAAGTGGAGTTCTGGTAAAATTAAAGCAGAGAGCGAAGCTGGAAATGGCTTACATTTATTTGGATTTCATCAGGTGAGCATTAGTTCTTTATGACATTTGAAAAATAATGGGTTTCCGATCTTTATATAATAGGTTTATCAAAGCACTTTGTCTTATTCAAATTCCAGTCATCCTAAAGAGAAAATTTGTGCATTCTTACTTATCTTGCAGTTGATAGACTTGAATCATTCACGACTTTTTACATTTTTTGGTACAAATGACATATAGTTTGATTGGATTCTAGAAGGAAAACCTGGACTGTTTCCTGTAGGTCACTATTTAAATGATAGTGTACAAAGATATGCAAATACTGCTTCCCACACCACAATAGGAGTGACTTGATTAAATCATTTTCTCAAGTGTGCTTGATCACTAACAACAATAACGACAAACAACCTAAAGTATGTACTTTGCTTTTATGAAGTAGTTCATCCTTTGAGTTATTTCAATAGAGTGAAAACCGTAAGAGGAAACTATGTTGACGACTCAGAAGTATAAATTGCATGAGTGTATCCCTTGCAGTACAAAAGAGGAATAAATGGATAAAGGCAGTGGTGATGGAAGGATATCATCATTAATGATCTAATTCTAATGTAAGGGTGCACCGCCTCCTAGCTGGGGTGTAGATCGCTGTAGTTTTATAGAAAGGACAGAGTAGCTGCACAGTCTGTGGTGCTTTGTGTATCTGAAACATCAGGATATGCAAGAGGAGAGTTTGAACTCCATGTTGTCACTTCATATGGGATTAACGATGTGGGGCACTATGAAGCAACTGCCCGTTGGCTCTATGTAGAGCAGTGGTTGTCACACTGTCCCAAAAAGGCTTGGGTCATTTTTGGAAGCCTGTGTATTGAAATGAGTCAATAACTTATCTGAGTACCAGGAGGAGGTCCCGAGGACATGTGAGGTGTCCTTGAGGGTAGAGGACAGCTAAGAGAGAGAGGCTGACCAGCAGCCACGCCGGCAACTAGCTTCTAATTGAGATTTGCTTTTGAGTGGTATCCCATGAACAATTTCATTTTCAAAAAGCATTCTGAGACTAAAATATGTTAGAAGAATGTGTCTGGCTCCTGTCCTTCAGCTTTCGTGTCTCAGCTTTAATGTCACTTCTTCAGAGCTGTTTCTGGCCCTCTACCACACGAAATGTTCTACAGCTTCAAATCTTCTCAATTTCCTTCCTATCCCTTATGACAAGTGGAGTTATTTTGCGCTGTTTGGTTTTACACTTTTAATTATCTGTCTCTTGCATAAAATGTAAGCTCTGCTAGGGCAGGGTTCTTATCCTCCTTAAACTTAACTTTGTCCTTATATCTTCCATAGATCTGGACACATAGTAGTAAGTGCTCAATAAACACACTGTGAAGTCTGAATGAAAATCTCAATGCATAAATTAAAGTGATAATAACTGTGTCACTGTAGGATTCAGGCATGCTCAGTTATGTCTGGAGGCCCAGAGAGGGGAATTCTCCTCTACCCAGTGACTTACTTGAACCCAGGGATCAGGGAGCATTCTGGGTAAGAACCGTTGTAAAGAGAATATGAAGTCAAGATACTGCGGATTGTTTCCGTTTTTGCCTGAATTCAAACAGTTTGCTCTTCAGTTTCCTGGTCTAGTTCTATAGGATGCTAACACATGTGCACACACGTGTGCCACTTGAAACTTTTCAAAGATAGTCAAACCAACATGTTTTATTCAGGTGATCAGTACAGCTTATGGTGAAATGGCTACAAATCATCGTGGAATGAGGATGGTAAATGCTAGAGACTGGGCAGAGAAACTGAAGAAGCTGGCCGGCTGGCTGACGGAGTGGTTTTGCATCTTCCAGAGATCCCGGTGAGAGGGTGGAAGGGACAGTCTACCCCGGGCTGGGCAAACCTTTCCTTTCACTTCCCGTGAGCACACAGGGAAGCTGGCCTCCAGAAAGAAAAGGACCCCCAAAGGTCTCTGGGTGCTCATGATTCTGAACGGAAACTTACAATCCTTACAGTACAGCAGGGGTCCCCAAGGCCCCCAGGGTCATGGACTGGTGACAACTCATGGCCTTTTAGGAGCCAGGCTCCATAGGTGGTGAGTGGTGGGTGAGCAAGTGAAGCTTCATCTGTATTTACAGTTGCTCCCATGACCCCCTGAGCTCTGCCTCCTATCAGATCAGCAGCAGCATTAGGTTCTCACAAGAGCACAACAGCGATGGTGAACTGCATGCACATCCCATACCCTTCCCTATCCATCTCTC
>PVKE010013877.1:0-35845 GCA_004027555.1 Craseonycteris thonglongyai
ACAGAGACAGAGAGAGAACTGAACCGGGGGAGCTCCCAGTTCAGCATATGGTTCCGCACGGGCCGGGGCCAGGATTCGATCCCCAGTCCCCGGTGCTGCAAAGTGAGCGCTTAATCCACTGAGCCATCCCGGCTTCCCTCAACAAATCTTTACATGCATGTCTACTATGTGTCACACAGAATCCTGTATCCTGGAAAGAACCTTGGGTAGAGGACCTTGAACAGAGTTGAACAAATCATAAAGAGTAACTGCAGTTAATGCATGGCTTTTATCTCTTGCTATGTGGCCATTTTCAGGGGCTTAATTCTTAATCTGCTCATTTGGAAAGTGAAGTTACTCAAAGCCTAATTTCTTTAGTTTACACACTTTGTTCTTCTCCTCTCAATGTGTTATTGTTGTCAAGTATTGCTGTTGAGTATCCTTACAAGGCCCTCGGAATGGATTTTCAGTTTCCAGGCATCATGCTATGCTTTTTTATTCTTCACTGGTATTGCTTTAAATTGTGGGCCTCCTTTTAATGGGTTTTCTTCTTTTTCTGACCCTTAAAGAAAACCCTGATATAATTTGCTGAACCCTGATCCCATTAACTTAAAATTTTAGTTATGAAAGGTCAAGGTGTTAGAGTCATCACTTTTCTCAATCTTAGAAATAGATGAGGTCAGTTTCATTCACTGCCCCCATAGGTATGTGTTAGTCAAAACAATATAAAGTTTTATTTTTGAACCACTTACTATGGACAGACAGTTTAACTTGAGTATCCATTAAATTGATGGCTATACACTTGATCACAAGCATTTCTGAATAGTTTAAAGTTCAGTGCTGAGTGAGATGGAGGCCAAGATAATTATAGCTTTCTATAAGTATATATCACAGACACCATGCTAGGCACCAGAGGAGTAAAGATGGATTTAACTCTTGTAAGAAAGTAAGTCCTCAAAGAGCTTTGGGCATATTTTTAATATCAGATAATTTATAGGATTAATAAATGGCTGAGACTTTGCCTTTTGAGGTTTAATATGTTACTAAAAGCTCTTCCTAGTCAGATATGAGATTGTGGGATACAGATTGTAGAATAAATATAAGGTTTTGAAATAGAGAGAGATAAGGGTGGGTCAAACAAAAAAGGCTGTATATATCTCATATGAGAATCATTCCCTCCTGCCAAACTCTGGTATCGAAAAACAACAGCAAGGGAAAGCCAGAATGGCTCAGTGGGTTAAGCACTTGCTTTGCAACCCCAGGGACTGAGGATCAAATCCTGGCCCTGGCCCATGTGGACCCACATGCTGAACTGGGATGTGCTTCCCATGCAGAAGGCCCCCAGCCCAGTTCCCACCCTGTGGGGCCCCTTCCCACCTATGTGGAATGAAAGCATGTCTGAAAATGGATGATGTATAACTATGGAGACTGCTCTGGGCCCTCTCCCTTCTCTCTGTCTCCCTGTCAACAAAAACAGCAACAACAACAAACACTATTGAAATTAACATTTCAAACTCCTGTAATTTGTAGAAATCCCACATTTACATAATGCTCAATTGGAAGCTAACAGGAAAAAAAAACATTAGGCAACTGAATTATTTTTTCAGGTTAATAAGACTGCTAGAAAGCAATGGAGAAAGTACTTCCAAGAGGGGAATTTTTTAACATAATGGCATTTCATTTCATGCAAACAAAATTGATTTCTGGAAGTACATTAGAAAATATTCACCCCTCCCCCTTTTAGAAGTTTTCAGACTAAATTGTGTTTGAGCTGGACAAACACTATATAGCACCCCCCTCCCCAATATTCAGGAGCCTTTTAAATGAAAATATGTGTGAATGAGAGTGGAAAGAGCGATGACACAAACCAAGAGAGCTAGAAAGTCGATCCATACCAAGGAGCGAGCATAAGGTCTGCGCTGTCAGTAATTAGCATTCATACTGGGAAAGAAATTACATATTAATATACTGTGTGTTCTTTTATTAGGTGGCTCATTTTTTAACAGTGACATGCTTGTGGATAGAAATGTAATTCTTCAGAGAGATTTAAAAGGTTGGGACTACATGCAATTCACCACATTAATCATTGGTTAGATCAAATAAACACCCATTGTGGGATTTTTGTATTCATTAAGAGTTCAGAAGCAGTAACATGCTCTGTTCAAAAATTGTGAAGAAATAAAATCTGAATTAAAAAATAAGGGGAGAAATGAAGTACCTGGAGAATCAAATCTTGTTTCTTATTTATTTCCAAAATCTATCTTCTAGTTCTAAAATTGAGGTAAAATGTCAGGTGAATCTTAGCATCATCCATCTGGTTGGTACGAGTGGTTTGTTGTTATTAATTAGTATAAGAGATAGAGTAAATCAAAACATGTAACACTATTGGAAAATAATTCTAAAGATTAGTTACTATGTAATTAGTGTTTAAAGACATTTGTATGCCAGTTTAACTCTTGGGCCTGCATATTGCGTAATGCTCAGCTGTAGCACAGAGGGAGAGAGCCTTTGTTTCTGATTATATAACATATTTCAATAGAAGCTTATGATGCAGTAATAGTGTATAAGGCTAATCACCTTTAAACACTGCAATGCATTTTCAGAGAATTAGAACATATAAGGGCATAAGATTCCTTATAGTTTGTCCTTTTAAAGATAGCAGCATTGGAAATGGATTTTTAAAGCACAATTTATGAATTCACATTGTGGTATTGTTTAAAATAACATGATGTGAAGCATGAATAGCATTCATACATGAAAATTAAATCTGAATGCATTCTGCTAATGGCAGGCAGAAGTCAATTGTCATTTGGGTCACCGTGTGACGGTAGGAAATCATTTTAATGAAGCTAGCCCTGTACAAAACAGTTTGGATCTTAGCATATAAAAGAATATGAGTTCCCAAACAGGATTTCACTGGAGGCAAATACTATCAAGCAAGCAACTCAAGTGTATAGTAAAAGCTCCCACTAGCAAAAGGTTGAATAAGCTTGAATCAACAAAATAGATGTTTTTAAGTATTTTATTCTCCACTTTTTTTTTTATGACTTTTATAGTACCCAATTGCCTGTACTGTATGAACTTTAGGGACAGAATTATGATCATTGTAACCCTTACAATAGTTAAAGACTATACCGCATTTCATTAAAGTTATGCCAAAATATAAACAATGAAGAACATAGAATATTTGCTAGAGAAAACAAAAGCTGAAGTGTATTAATTCTGCCATTACTCATCAAGGTTCTCCTCCTCTTCCTTCTTGTCTTTGCCCACTCACAATCCTTGCATCAATTCCTAATTCTACTTTGCCTCTCGCCTTCTTCAAAATTGGCAACCAGACTATTAAATGAAATCTCAGCAAGCTGTTAAGTTAAAGGTGCTTTTTTTTGTGTGTGGAAAATTTAATGGTAATAGGCACTGTAGGTTCCTACATTTACAATCGTATTCAAAAGACAGCAAATTCCGGCAAGGAGCTAAGCAAGTACAGTCCTTAGTTCAATCTGCATTTATTCAAGGCTGTGCTGTATGCCCTTGGGCAATCAAAGAGTTTTGGAATGTGTGCCAAGCGTCTTGTCATTGAGCTTGCCGCTGCCAGCGTCTTCTCTCACCTAGGAAGGCTGTGGGGGAAGATGATGACCTCAGGGAAATCAAGTCAAGTTTATTTAGCTTTCAGTCTCAGGCTATTGGTTAAGGAGACAATGGGAGTTCTGGAAACAAAGATGCTTCATTCCTCATCTCTCCCTTCTCTCCACTTAGGAGCGAGAAGCAATTGAGTCAGTGTGGTCAGATTTATTAATATATATCGCTTCTCAGCCTTTTGGCTAAGATCAAGTGTAGATTTATTAATATGTGAAATAAAGAGGAAGAAAATATATCCACAATAAGCCTGTGTGTCAACCCTGAGCAATTCTTCTTATTTATTTATTAAAAAAAAAGAAAGATTTATTGAGAGAAGTTGGGAGAGAGAGAGAGAGAGAGAGAGAAAGAGAGAAAGAGAGAGAGAGAAGAGGGGAGAGCCCAGAGCAGTTTCCATATTCGTATATCATTAGCTGTGACATAGTTTTATTCCACATTCAGGGCCGCGTGGGGCAGGAACCAAACCTGGGGCCTCCCACTTGGGGGATGTGAACCTTCAACACTGAGCCATCCCTGTAATTACTGGTTGAGCAGCAGCATGTGGGTTTGCATAGGCGGGGCCTGGGAATCAACCGATGAGCTATCCTGTCATCCCCCTTTTTTTATTTTATAAATTTGGTAGATAGGTACATTTTTGTTTAGGAATGGAGAAGAACAAATTTGTATTCCAACTATTGAATAATGTAATACATAAAAAATTGGGGAATTGCTGGGAATCTTGTCCCCCTAGTGCGTCTGTGGCATTTTGGAGTGACAAATATTTGCTTTAGTAAACAAGTAAAAGAACTATTAGGAAAAAAAAAGCCATTTGATAGGTAGACACCATGTAGTGATTTGGTGTGAGGAAGAGCTGTCTAACCTTGGCAAATTAATTCCTCTAAGACTAAGTTTTCTCATCTGAAAGTGGTGGTAGTAAAATTGATGGCATTTAATTGGATGGAGTGAAATGATGTATTAAACAGCTTAGAATATTGTCTGGAACAAGTTAAATGTTTAATAATAGAGCTAAAATAATATAATAAAGATACAAATGATTAACTTTCATCTAGGCATTCTGTTAGCATTTGCCACAATTTTACAACAAAATCTTTATAGTTCTTTTTTTCTGTGTGCCTGTTTGGTGTCTTTCTGTGTAGAAGGGTATTTCCTATTGCCCGGGTATTTCCTATTGCCCAGGCATTTGCATTAGGACTCACCGATGAAAATAACAGGCATTAAGTATTACACATTAAAACAACCCCACCACATTTAGGACCAGACTTATGTCTGCAGGGCTTAAGAAAGGGTATAGAATCACATCACCATGAGCCATTATTACAATCACCCCTATCTCAGCCCATATGGACAGGGAAGAAAAAACCTTCATAGTCAGCCTCGCAACAGTGTTTGTAGTGTGGGAGTAGCATAGGGTGCTTGCCTCTGCCCAAAGTCAAGTGAAGAGAGTTCAGGAGAATCACTTGCAGTTTGGGGACATCTGTTTTAAGGGACTTGGAAGAGTTCTCATGGGAACTTTGAGAAGGACTGCATTTCCCAAATGGGGTGATGCAGTGATATTCTAGTTTCCCATGTACCAAGTAAACAATGTGGAGATAGCTGAGCTTGCACCACTGGAAACGTATTTAAGGGAGCCCAGCTGTGAGGGAGGGTAGGCTGTACCACAAATGGAGGATGCTGAGATTGAGCAGGACCCTGGACTTTCACCGTAGGGACATGTGAGGAGAGGCAGCCCTGTGTGATGCATTGAAGGATGTATACATGTGTTCCACAGTGAACCAGCCTTGGATGCTTCACGGGGAGGGCTTGAGTGCGGGGAACTGTACCGTCAAAGAATGAACTTTAACTACAGGAGTTTAAAATAAGAAAACATTTGCTTTTAACATTCATTCTTTCTTCAGCCCCCGCCATGTGAAAGACTAGACCTAGGAGGGGGAGAAGGAATTATAGTTGTCATGTTTCCATCAGTCCTCCAAGGCATGCTAGAGTTACAAAAGGGAAAAAGCAGATAACATTTTGCTCCCCACTTTAGGTGCCTGAATCAGATGTCTGATCTGCATGAGGATGCTGAGAGTTGGAAGGTGTTACCTAGACTTCCTTCTCTATCTCAATACACAATTAGTACCCAGAAAAAGTTTGCTTTTACTCTGGAGGGATAACTATATACTCTTATCACCTTTGCTTTAGAGTTATATCAACTCTTCAGCTTTGTGCCACAATTTAGTTTTCAGGGATTTTTTTTTTTTAAAGTAAAATTTATTGGGATAACATTAGTTAGTAAAATTATATAGGTTTCATGGGTACAATTCTATAATACATCATTTATATATAGCATTGTGTGCTTCCCACCGTAAATCAATTCTCATTCCATCACCATATATTTGACCTCCTTTACCTTCCACTACACACCCCTTACCCCTTACTCTCTGGTCACCACTAAACTTTCTGTGTCTATGAGTTTTAGTTTGTTTGTCTTGTTAATTTATTACTTTCAGTTTTATATCCCAAGTATGAGTGTAATCATATGGTTCTCAAATTTTTCTGTCTATTTCATTTAGCGTAATAATTCCCAAATCCATCCATGTTGCTGCAAATGACAGCATTTCATCTTTTCTAATGGCTGAGTGATATTCTGTTGTGTGTGTGTGTGTGTGTGTGTGTGTGTGTGCCACATCTACTTTATCTGATCATTTATTGAAGGGTAATTTGGTTGATTTCATGTCTTGGCCACCATGAATAATGCTGTAGTGAACATAAGGGTACATATATCTAGAAATAAACATTTTTAGATTTTTGGGGTAGATACCCAGAAGAGGGATTGCTGGGTTGTATGGTAATTCTATTCTTAAATTTTTGAGGAATCCACATACTATTTTCTATGGTGGTTGTACCAGTTTATACTCTCACCAGCAGTGTATAAGGATTTCTTTTTCTTCACAGCCTCTCCAACACTTGTTACTTAAAAAATTTCCTGTATTTTTCAATTACGTTTGACATACACTGTTAGATTAGTTTCAGTTGTACAACATAGTGATGAGATATTTATATAACTTAAAAGTCATCACCCTGCTAAATCTGGTTCCCATCTGACACCACACATAGTTATTTCAATGTTATTGACGGTATGCCCTAAGCTGTATTTTACATCACAGTGACTATTTTGTGACTATGAAATCGTACTTAATCTTTTCCCCTTTTTTACCCACCCTATCAACCCCCCTCCTATCTGGCAACCATCAAAATGTTCTCTGTATCTATGAGTCTGGTTTGTTTTTTGTTCATTTATTTTGTTCTTTATATTTCACATATAATGGGAATCATATGATATTTGTCTGTTTCTGCCTGACCTACTACACTCAGCACAATACTCTCTAGGTCCAGCCATGTTGTTGTGGATGGCAAGATTTTTTTTGTGTGTGACTAAGTAACATTACATTGTATATATGTACCTCTTCTTCTTTTTTTTTAACATTCAGTATTATTTTATATTAATTTTAGGTGTACAGCATAATGGTTATACTTTTATATAATTTAAGAAGTGATCCTCCTGACTAGACTAGTACCAATCTGGCACTACATACACATAGCTATTACCATATCGTTCCCTATGTTTCACTTTACATCCCCATGAATATTTTATAACTACCAATTTATATTTCTGAATCCTTTCACTTTTTTGCCATGCCCCCAACCCCTTCTCAACTATCACCCCAACAAATCTAGTACCCATTTGATAGCATACATAATTATTACAATATTATTGACTATATTCCTTGTGCTATATGCTATAATACATCTCCATAACTATTATACTTCATAACAACTTCTTAATTTCATCTCTTTTTTTGACTGATATTCCAACTCCACTCCCATCTGGCAACCATCCAGATGTTTTCTGTACCTATGAATTTATTTCTGTTTTGTTTGTTTATTGTCTTCTTTAGTTCCCACATATAGGTAAAATAAAATTGCATTCATCTTTCTCTGTCTAACTCCACTCAGCACAATACCCTCCCTGTCTTTTGATTGAAGCTTTTAATCCATTTAAATTAAAAGTAATTATTGATAGGTGTGTAGCTATTGCCATTTTATTATTCATAATTTTGCTTTTTTTAAAGTCTCTCCAATATTCTCTGTAATACTGTTTTGGTGGTGATGAACTCCTTTAGCTTTTTTTTTTTGTCTGGGAAACTCTTTATCTGTCCTTCAATTTGAGTGATAGCCTTGCTGGATAAAGTAATCTTGGTTGTAGGTCTTTGTCTTTCACCACATTGAATATTTTCTGCCGGTCCCTTCTGGCCTGCATTGAGAAATCAGCTGGTAACCTTATTGGAGCTCTCTTATAAGTTGGTAGTTGCCTTTCTTTTGCTGCTTTTAGGATTCTCCCTTTGTCTTTAATTTTTGCCATTTTAATTATGATGTGTCTTGGTGTGGCTTGTTTTGGTTCATCTTGTTTGGGACTCTCTGTTCTTTTTGGGTTTGTATGCCTATTTGCTGTGCTAAGTTAGGAAAATTTTCAGTCATTTTTTTTCGAACAGGTTTTCAACCCCTTGTTTACTCTCTTATTCTTCTGTTACCCCTATGGTGTGAATATTATGCTTGATGTTGTCCCAGAGGTCTCTTAAACGGTCCTCATTGTTTTGTATTTCTTTATCTTTTCCCTGTTCTGACTGAGTGTTTTCTACTATCTTGTCTTCCAAGTCACTGATTTGAACCTCTTTCCCATTTAGTCTGCTGGTAATTATTTTTTATTGCATTCTTCGTTTCAGTTATTGTATTCTTTATTTCTTAATAGTTCTTTTCTATGGTTTCTGTGTCTTTCTTTATGCTCTGTAAAATTTTCACTAAGTTTTTGAGCATCCTTATAATCACTATTTTTAACTCTTTCTAATTTGGTTGCTTGCTTCTATTTTGTTTAGTTCTTTTTCTGGAGTTTTCTGCAGTTCTTTTACTTGGGATGTATTTTATTATTTCCTCATTTTGGATATTCTATATATATCATAGATCTTCTACATCTTCCAGTATTGCTGGGTAGTCTTATGTAGTAGGCACCCTGTGGGGCCCTGACGCTTTCTCCCTGGTCACCTGCATGGGTTCTCCTATTGATTCTTGTTTGGTGCCAGTGCCATGCCTGACTGCACAGCAAAAATCTCAATGCTCACCGAGGCCAGTCACCATCTACCTGGGGCCTGGGAACTCCAATAATTTTCCAAAAGAGATTCCATGTGGGTGGGGTTGACTGCTCACAGGAGAAAGTGCCTCTGGTGCTGTGGGAGTTTAGTACGACATGGTCCCAGTGAGTTAGCAGGGTAGAGTGATCTGAGCTCATCAGACCAATCAGACTGAGATTTGGCCATGTGGGGGTGGGTGTAACACGGGAAAGATGGAGTCCACTAGCCTGCTGCATGGGAGGAGGACCCATCCAGAAAAATGCTGACTGTCTTTCAGCCCTCTCCTCAAAGCTGCATACCTCAGTTTGCCCCCGCTCTCCTCCATATGTCTCCAATGACCCCTGAGTCACCATCTCTTTGCTGAAGCACAAAGTGAGTGCCATGAGTGACTGAGTTGTGTGTGGGCACCTGAAGAGGACATCTGGGTTTTGCATAACCTTCTATCTCACCTGGGTGGTCAGAATCCCCAGTGATTTTCACAACTGGATGTTGTGGGGCTTCTCTTCCTGGCACTGGTACTCCAGGCTGGGAGCCTGCTGTGAGTCTGGGGTTCCTTGCTCCTCTGGAGGGAACCTTTGTGGCTGAGATATCTCTTCTGTTTTTCAACCACCACACAGAGATTTAGGACTAGCCTGTTTTGTGCCTCTGCCCCTCCTACCAGTCTTGCCATGGCTGCTTCTTTGTATCCTTAGTTATAAAACTTACGTTCAGCTAGACTTTAGATGGTTCTCCAGGTTGGTTGTTCTATTATTTAATTGTAATTTTAATGAGTTTACAGAATGAAGCAGGCACAGTGTTTACCTACTATACTATCTTGGATCTCTCCAATACTTGTTATTACTTATCTTGTTCATAATAGCTATTCAAACAGGTGTGAGGTAGTACCTCATTGTGGTTTTAAATTTGCATTTCCCTAATAGGTAGTGAAGTTGAGCATCTTTCCATATATCTGTTGGCCATTTGTATGGCCTCCTTGGAGAAATGTTTGTTCTGGTTCTCTGTCCAGTTTTTAATTGAATTTTTTTTGTTGTTGTTTTTATTGTTGCTGAAGTTTCTGAGTTGTGTGAGTTTTTCATATATTTTAAATATTAACCTTTTTTCAAAGGTGTTGCTTGTGAATATTTTCTCCCATTCAGTTGGTTGCCTCTTTATTTGTATTGATGCTTTCTTATGTTGTGCAGAAGCTTTTTAGTTTGATATAGTTCCATTTATTTATTCTTGCTTTTAATTCCCTTGCCTTTGACATCAAATTCATAAAATCCTTTTCACACTCAAGATCCACAAGTTTAGTACGTATTTTTTCTTCTATTCAATTTATTGTTTCAGGTCCTATAGCTAGGAATTTGATCCTTTTTGAATTAATTTTGCTATTTGTTGACAGATAACAGTCTAGTTTTATTCTTGTGTGTGTGGACTTTTAATTTTCTTAGCACCATTTATTGAAGAGGACTTTTTTTTCCCATTGTTTATTTTTAGCTATTTTGTAAATAAAATTATCTGCCCATGTATATGTGAGTTTATTCCTGGGTTGTCAGTTCTGTTCCATTGGTTTGTGTATCTGTTTTTATGCCAATACCATGTGGTTTTGATTATTGTCACTTTGTTATATAATTTGAAGTCAAGGAGTGTGATACCTCTGGCCTGTTATTTTTTTTCTCAAGATTACTTAGGCTACTTTGTGATTTCACACAAATCTGCTGATAATTTTGTTCTATTTATTATAAAAATTTTATTGGGGTTGCATTAAATCTGAATATTGCTTTGGGTAATATGGACGTTATAATTATTTTGATTCTTCCAATTTATGACATAAAATATATTTTAATTTTTTGTATTTTATTCAAATTTTACAAATAGTGTCTTATAGTTTTCAGTGTATACATTGTTCACATCATTTGTTAAGTTTATTTCTATGTATTTTATTTTTTTTCTGTTGCAGGTGCAAAAGGAATTTTTAAAATTTCTTTTTCTGAAATTTTATTGTTAGTATATAGGAACTCTATGGTTTTTGAAAAAAATCATTTAAAACCTCCCCAAAAGCAAAAGTCCAGGACCAGATGGCTTCACTAGTGAATTATACCAAACATTAAAAAATGATTTAATACCTGTTCTTTTTAAACTCTTCCAAAAAACTGAAGAAGAATTAATAATTTCTAACTTATATTATGAAGCAAAAAATGCTTTAGTACCCAAACCTGGTAAGGATAACACAATAAAAGAAAACTATAGACTGATATCTTTGATGAATACAGATGCAAAAAACCTAAACAAAATACAAGCAAGTAGAATACAACAATACATTAAAAAGATTGTACATCACAATTAGGTGGGGTTCATTCTAGGTACACAAGAATGGTTCAACATATGCAAATTTATCAATATGATACACCACATAAATAAAATAAAGGATAAAACTTATATGATCATATCAATAGATGCAGCAAAAGCATTTGACAAGATACACAACATCCATTTAGGATTAAAACACTTAACAAAATGAGTATAGAAAAAAAAATACCTCAAATTAATAAAGGCCATACGTGACAAACCCTCAGCTAATATCATATTTAATGGTGGAAAACTGGAAGCTTTTCCCTTAAGATTAGGAACAAGGGGAAGCCGGGATGGCTCAGTGGGTTAAGCGTTCACTTTGCAGCGCTGGGGACCGGGGATCGAATCCTGGCCCCAGCCCGTGTGGACCCATATGCTGAACTGGGGAGCTCCCGCAGTTCAGTTCTCTCTCTATCTCTGTCTCTGTATCTCTCTCTCTCTCTCTCTCTCTCTCTCTCTCTCTGTCAAAAATAAATAAATAAATAAATAAAATATTAAAAAAAAAAATTAGGGACAAGGCAAGTATGCCCCTTTTCACCTCCATTATTAACATAGTATTGGAAGTCTTAACCAGAGCCATCAGGCAAGAGAAAGAGATAAAAGGTACCCAAATTGGGAATGAAGAAGTCAAATTATCACTCTTTGCAGATGACATGATTTTTTTATGCAGAAAACTCTAAGGACTACCAAAAGCCATTAGAAACAATAAATAAATACAGTAAAAGTGCACACAAAAGTAATGCAGTGACTTCCATTTACCTACTGTCCCACAGGAAATCAGTTGGTATACTATATTGATGGCATGATGCTGGTAGGACCTGTAGAGCAGATGCCTTGAAATGATACATAATTGCTAGGTGGTGGAAGATAAACCTCTCAAAATAAAAGGGTCGACAATTTCAGTAAAAAATTTAAAGCTCCAGTTGTCTGAGAAATGTCTGAAAATACTTTCAAATTGAAAAGACAAGTTGGTAGACTTTTTTCTCTCTATCAATAAAGCAGAGGTAATGCTAAATTTATTTGCATTTTTGGAATCAATATATGCCACATATGACCCATTGACAAACCTGCCAGCTTTATTTGTGGTGCATAGAGCAAAATGTGTTTCTCTAGCTGGTCTAAACTATAGTAAAAGCAAGTCTTTCAACTTTTACTGCTTGGTGAATCCAATCAGTCACAACCAAAATGTCTGAAACAAATTGAAATGTTCACTGGAGCCTGTTGCAGATAGAAGAATCAAAGTAGAAATGACTAAGATTTTGGAACAACAACATGTTCTCTTCAGTAGTTACTCACTCTTTGAAAAACAGATCTTGCCTTGTTACTGGTCCTTAATGGAAACTAAAATCTGACCAAAGACACAGGTAAGCAAACCATGCTAGCTACCCAGTTTGAACTGTATGTTATTGGAATCATGAGCCATAAGTTCAGAGTGCCCAGCAATACTCTTACATCAGTTGAAGTGAAACAGAGAACTAAGCCTCAGCAGGTAGTGAAGGTAAACTGAGGTTCATGATCAGGTAGATTACATTTCCAATGTATTTGTTAGGTCCTTCAGCATTCTTCTTCTCAGTCGATGTTTATAGCATCATTGTGGGTTCCTGCGATCACTTTGTTGAGACAAAGTGCGCCTATTTTATGGATGACTCAAATTAATATGTTGGCACTAGTTATGTGTACTGTTGTGATATTCTCATGTAGTGGTGGTTTTGAAAGAGAATGGAAAAGGGAAATTTCTCAGGGAACGCAGTTTGATATCGTATTATATAATTCATCTGAAGGGGAAGATGGCCTGAGATAAGTATGTATATCTATTCATAGACAATAGCAAATGATTTGGCTAGATGATCAGATGTTTAGAAGAAATAAGATTGGAGGGTTGGTGACAAGGAATTTTGAAGAAGTTTGTAGTAAACCTCTTGGAATTGGTTCACATTATCTATATGTATATTGATATATCTCTATCTATCTATCATCTATAATCTATTTATCAATATACCTATCATCTGTCTATCATCTGTCTTCCATGTGAATGGTCATAAGAAGAACCTCATTGAAGAAAAGGCTCTTAATAATAAGGACATGATGATTTACCTTGTGTCTGTCAGCAGCCTTCTTTCCTAGACACTTTGATATATTTTAATATACTTTAATATACACTTTTAATGGGCTCTTGGAAAAAGTTTCCATGAGAGATGAGGATAGTGATTATGCATGAAATCAATAAGATTGATTTCCCTTCATCAAATCTGACTTAGTTACTCTTACTGCTAGCGTCAGAGTTCAATACTGAGTCCCTGATAAGATATATACCAGTGGCCCTACTTATCCTTAAGAGCAGGGGTGTCAACCTTAATTAAAACATGGGACATTTGGTGCAACAGGCAAGATTCATGCGGGCCACATCACATTTACAAACATGGCTGGAACTGAGTCAGTGTGTTTATACACGCCCACAGGCCCCCAGAAAAGGCACTGGGCCACGTGTATACTCATCTTCAGTAGTTAAAGGGTTAATGAGGGAATTGTGTGTACGGTATTGCCTTGACCTCCCCTAAGCTTTATTTTCTTCATAACAATTTTTTCTATTTTCATTTTATTTCAAAGCATCGTGGGCCACAAAAAGTTACCTCGGGGGCTACATGCAGCCAGCGGGCCGCCAGTTTGACACCCCTGCTTAAGAGGAAATGATATGTCTCTTTGAAATAGACACATACTGTGGATTTTTTCTTATTCTGACACATTCTTTCCATATTCATAGACTTACTTAATAGTTTATACAGTATTATTACAAGAATAATGCTTCTCACTAGGAAACTATCACAGTGAAAAAAACAAAGCTATGTTCTTTTTAGTAACTAATTATTCACAGTGAAAGATATAAGACAATAGGCGAATGCCTATAATATTATTAGTCTTAGTATGTTTCCCCATCATCCAGAACGTGAAATAGATTATTGGTGACACCATCTATGAGATAACATCTCATAAATTTAAGGTACTGTTCTATGGATTGTATTTTGCCCACTGAATCCACCAATACATAGAGCTTTTTTTTCAGTAGCCAGAATACTCAGATACATAAGAAGTAAAAGGGGGAGGGAGAGTATCTCTTTATTATGCTGATTGACTCATTTATAAACAACTTCTTAATTGTCCTTGTGACTCTGGATTTTGTTGGTTTACAGATTTTCTACCCAGGCAGAGAATCTTTCAACTGGGGGTCACCGTTGTGATTTCAATAATTTGTAAGGTAAGATACTAGCCACTGTTGCCAGTAGTGATTAGACAAAAAAGGGGCATAGTGTTGGCTATAATGATTGATTCTGGTGGTCAATTTTAAAGCTACCCAATGGAAGTATGGAAGAACGGAGGAAGCCAGATTCGCCTCTTTGGTGCCTGTCATTATTGTCATGTAAAGCCTACCATTTAAGCAATCCCAACAATCTGAAGTTCTGGTTGTGGGCAAAGCAATGATGGCATGGAGAGTGGGGAAAAGAAGTAATAAATATAACTATTTTCTTAAGATCATATGCAGAAACATCCATCTCAGATTCTTTAATGTGACCAGGATTTAAAAGTGTAGGTATGGTGGATTGTATTATCATTCCCAAATCTTGCTACTTGTCTTTGAGGAAAGAAAAAATATTTTTTCCATCTCACTAACTTCAGACTTAACTATCTTAATATATTTGACCAGTGAAAAGTGAGCAGAAGGATGTGAATTACTACTAGAAGAAAGTTAAATCAGTGAATAGTTCTCTGTACTTTTTTTTTGTTTGTTTGTCCATGAGATCAGCAGTATTCTTGATAGACATTGCTCCATCAACATGAGTTTCAAAATATAGACTATGGGAAATTGTTGCAGCAACCCACCATAGGTAGGTACTGTGAATGAGAAAGAAATCTTTGCCACTGGAACCATTGAGGTTTTGGGATTGTTACTATAGTGAAGCCTAGGCTATTCTGGCTTATACCATACTTTTTTTTTTTACCAACATTAACAATTTTTCTTGACTTCTCCACTCCTTTTCTCCCAATCTCCTATAAAGAGTGTGTTGGTAGTGCTTAACTGTGCAGATAAGCCCGTGGGTTATACAATAATAGAACTGTGCCAGTTACGGTAGTTGAGTAGTAGATGTCATGCAGTGATGAACTTGACACTGGATACAGTAACTGATAATAGTATGGATAGCTTATGAGTATATATTTTTATTATATAATATTAATACTTAGTTGTAGTATTTTAGAGGGCAAATTTTAGGAGGTAGCCATATAAATATGAAAAGAAGGGTATATATTAATGTTGGGTAACCAAAAAGATAGATTGTAGTAAACTTTTACTGTTATCAGATGTGAACAGTTGCTTACGTCTGAACCCACTTTCTTTGTAATTTGTATGGGCCAATCTTTCACCAAGAAAGTTGAAAATACTGGATAATAGCTCTCCCAGAGTCTCTCAAACCAGTGTCATGACCTCATGACAGGCTTCACAAACTACATGCACAGTGCCAGATTCTTTTTTTTTTTTCTTTCAGGCTGGGAATTTGAAGAGTCAGGATATGAACTCAGATGTTTGTAATTCCAAAACCATGGTAAATCTTTAACTGATGTGTGTCACTAACAAATGGGAGTTAAGTGGCTCCACCACCTATTGGCTTTGTGATCCCAGGCAAGTCATTTAACCTGTTGGAACCTCAGCACTTTGTCTGCAAATTAAGGATAATGAGAGTGCACTTGCACAGAGAGCTTGTGAAAAATAAATGAGATAATGCATACAAAACACACTAAATGAGACAATGTATGAATCAAGGACTAAATAATTGGGAGCTTGGTCATGTGGGCAAGCTGGGATTGTGAACACTCGTTGGGAGCAGTGACAGCAGTGACGCAGGACTTTGAGACAGTGATGTTAGTCCAGCCTCTGCTGTCCCTGCCAGCTCCGGTGGTGGCTGCTTCCTCACTGGATGAGTTCGGTGGCAGTGAGTCTATGAACTGCCCAATTGTCTTTTGGGATAGTTCTGGTCTGTCTTCTGCCAAGCCTGGTTTTGCTGCTTGGAACTGGGGATTCTTTGCTCTTTTAATAGGCCTAGTTTTATTCCTGGTGGTTAAAAATGCATGAATTTTAGAAATCAGATACCGGTAAATCTGGTTTGAAGCCCACTGGTCATTTACCAGCCTAAGAAATTGTTAAAATTTCTTGCACTCTTTGTGCTATCCATAAAAGGAGATCATAATACTTATAGGGTAATCATAAAGATAAACTGAGTTAATCTGTATAAAAAACACATATCACTGAATCTCACCTCTAATAGAATGCAGGACAAGTTCATTTCCTCTCTCAAAACCAGTATGGCTCTCTTTGTCCACTTCATGTCAGGAATTGTGTTATGTAAATGTTAGACAAATAACTGTTGGCCTTGATATTGGGAGGATTCAAAGAACCTGACATGAAGATATGCCTTAGAGAGGACATGGAAGTAATTGGAAAAGGGAATTTCTCTAGCTGTAGGACTTTCTTAACTGAGTAGGAGGAAGCAGAATAACACAGAATGAAGCATGTTACATCTTCAACAACCTTCTGCCTGCATTCAGTGGTAATTGCGTCTGTAATATTTGTATTTTTCTGCATTATTTGTGTCAAACCCATTAGGTAACTGCATCATTAGCATCATATTCACAAGTGTTATCAGGCAGTTACAGCCAACAGTCACTTCATTGAAAAATCCACTTTGAATCATGTGGATGTTTTCTTTCTTTCTTTCCTATTTCCTTCTTTCAGCGTGCTGAACATACACACACACCAATAAAGCATACTGTGTATGCTGAGCTATTTATAATAAAGGATCTAGCTACTAAGTATACCCAGGATAATGATTCAGCAAAGGCACAATAACTCACTTACTTCAGGTATTAGAAATACTTTATTTGCTGTTTTATTGCTAGTCTTAAAGCATTACTTCAGAGCAGTCGTTTTAAACTTTAAAGATGTATTTTTATTGTTTTTGACAGAGAGAGAGAGAGAGAGAGAGAGAGAGAGAGAGAGAGAAAAGAGAGGTACAGAGACAGAGAGAAAGGGGAGGGCCCAGAACAGTCTCCATAGTTGCACGTTATTGGTTTTTTCACACAGTTTTATTCCGCAGGTGGGCAGGGCTGCACAGGGCAGGACTTGGGCCGAGGTCTCACCCCAGTGAGAACCAAACTGGGGGAACTCCCCAGTTCAGCATATGGGTCCGCACGGGCCGGGGCTGGGATTTGATCCTCGGTTCCTGGGGCTGCAAAGTGAGCGCTTAACCCATTGAGCCATCTGGCTTCCCCAGGTTTTAAACTTTAGTGTTTATAAAAATCATGGAAATCACTAAGTTGCAGATTGCATGGTCTACTCAAATGAGAGTATTATAACTTAGCTTCCATAATATGAAAACTGAGGCAGAGAAAGGTTAAATGACTTGGGTGTAGTAAATCAGAGTCAGAATTTGATCCCAGGTATTTCTTATCCTAGCCCATAATTCACAGAGCAAAAAAGCAGAGTACTGTGCCCTCTGATAGGCAACTAAGGACAAGTGTAATTTTAGCACCTTTTTCTTTTTTTTTTTAAGATTTATTTTTATTGTTTTATTTATTTATTTTTTGACAGAGACAGACAGACAGACAGACAGAGACACAGAGAGAAGGGGGACCCAGAGCAGTCTCCACAGTTGTACATCATTAGTTTTTGATATATTTTCATTCCACAGGTGGGCACAGGGCTGTGCAGGGCAGGGACTGGGCCAGGGCCTCCCACATGGGAAGCACGCCTGGGGTGGGAGCCCAACTGGGGGCTTCTCACATGGGAAGCTTGCCCCAGCAAGAACTGAATTGTGAGCACACCACAGTACAGTATATGGGTCTGCATAGGCCGGGGCCGGGACTCTATCCTTGGACCTTGGGGTTTCAAAGCGAGCACTCGACCTGCTGAGCCATCCCACCATCCCCTTAGTGCCTTTTTGCTAGTCCAGTGACTCAGGTAGAATTTGTTGTCTTTTTGATGCCAATTAGATTTTTTACCAGTTTTCAATAGGGCATGACAGCTCACATTCTCATTTCTATTACTATACCTTTTCCTAATTGAATGGAAATAGATATCAAATAAATACATGTTAAAGTAAACCCTTGAAAGAGTAATCACTTAAAAGCACTTGTTTATTTTTCCAGATCTGTCAAACCTTTCCATGCATTTAGGATTTAGGATTGAGTAATAGATTCTTTGAGACTATTAGGGGATTATGACTTTGGGAAATTAATCTATGGTAAAATGTGTTGACAGTGCTTGGACCTTTATAAATCTTCATCAAGAGAAAATTCATGACTTTTATCACCCTCTACTGCCTCATTTCCAATTTTCTTATTACCATTTGTTAAGAGCTTTCTATACACAATTACTTTCTATATGTTATTTTATTTAATCCTTTTAGCAACTTACAAAGTAGATGTTATTCTTTCTATTTTCTACATGAACAAAAAGAAGCTTAGAGAGACTAACTTCTCTAAGACCACACAGCTAATAATTAGCAGGGCTAACTTGTTATTACGGATTTCAGTTCCAGCTCGCTCTGAAATCTGTGTCCTTAACTACCACCACTGCCTGTCTAATTCAACAGAATCATAGGTTTATATGTCCTCAGAACAAGCAGGTAATAAATTCAACAATAGCAACTACAACAAAAAAGCTGAACAAACAGATTTTACATTCCCTGCATGTCATGGAATTGCTCTAAAGAGTAGTGAGCTACACTTCAGTGGAACGAGAAGCTTGAGATCTCTTTATGACATAGTAACTGTTCTCATGTCAATGACAAAATGGCAGAAGAGCTGCTTACAGGTGACAGGAGTCCCAGCACAGCACTCTGTTTGTGAAACCTTTATTAAATGGAGCCGTTGGCTACCACCTGTGGTTTTGTAGTTGTGCCTCCCACTGAGCACACATTTGATCTCCCGTTTAATTAGGCACCTTGGCTAGAAGCCTGCGATCAAGCATACATATTTCAAAGCTTAAACTGGTTCCTCCTAAGATGAAAGCTGAATGTTTCAAAGTGTAGCATAAATCCTCCTGTTATCCTCTTGGAAAATGAATGACATTAACAATATTAATTTATTGACAAAATAAACAAATTATAAGGAAACAATACTCTTCAAAATTTTATGTAATTTGTATTTTATGACATGGTTTTTATTAGGGTAAAGTGGCAGTGATCTTTTTTTAGTCTACTTTAATTGGAACAGGTCAATTCTAACCCTCTGGCATTAAGAAGACAGAGAATTGGACTCCCAAAGATATTGTCTCTTAAACGCTTAAACGTCTGTCTGCCCATGTTCCTTCTGAGATAGAGACATTGCATTGCTTTTAGTGTTTTATTTTTATAATTTTTTAAAAGATTTATTTTTATTGTTTTTGACAGAGAGAGAGAGAGAGAGAGAGAGAGACAGACAGACAGAAACAGAGAGAAGGGGGAGGGCCCAGAGCAGTCTCCACAATCGACAGCATTAGTTTTCCATATAGTTTCATTCCACAGGTGGGCACGGGGCCGCACAGGGCAGGAACTGGGCCAGGAGCCCCCCACATAAGCCCTGGCAAGAACTGAACTGGGGGCACACCCCAGTTCAGCATATGGGTCCACATGGGCCAGGGTTGGGATTCGATCCTCAGGCTCCAGGGCTGCAAAGCGAGTGCTCAACCCACGGAGCCCATCCCAGCTTCCCCTAGTGTTTATTTATTTATTTATTTATTTATTTATTTAATGATTCAATATTCTATGGGACAAGTACCATTTCCCTATTTAATTGCTGTTCTATCCAAGAGCGGTATCACCAAACTCCTTTTTTAAGAGCTTCCGACTGTCTGAATTGCCTATTTATCTTTCCTTTCTTTGACTTTGTTCCAAACATGTGTCTTTTATCTCTGCAGTGAGCAACACATTACCAGCAAAGACTTTCTACCCCACCTTCCCACTTTCTCTGTGCTATGGTAGTCTTGGTGTGTTATGTTTCTTTTCTCCACAGTGGTTAGAGTATAGCCAGCATGTGAGACAAACAACTCATTTCTAATCTTCAGCCATGTAATTAACAGCAAAGATGAGCAGATAGAACAAGGATTCATTTACACAGCCTTGGTAGCTCTCTTTGTGTATTATCTAGAATGGATGATCTATATTCTTATTTTCCTACTCATTTGCTTACTTTAATAGGGTATCCTGATAAATGTATAGCTGCAACCAGACATTTGTTAATCAGCTCTGCGGTATACATCATTCTTTGCTCAAACTCTTCTGTGCAACATTGTTAGGTCAAATGGTGGCTAGCAAAAAAAGAGCTATGAAGAATATAATTTGAATTGTCATTTGTATATCCTTTTTTATTACTTGTCTTTAATAAACGGTCCAGACTATTTTCCTTTAAATCTTTTGTTATTATATTGGAAAAAAACTTACTAATGTAAATGTACTCTTGTTATAATAAGTTAAAAAATAGACTTTGTAAAGGGAAAGCTAATATTCTCTGTGCTTCCCATCTCCTTAAATAGAATGACAAATAGAATGACAAGCTAAGGATGTATGTGTGTATCCCCCTTCCATGGATACATACATACATATATAAAAATATCTGTATGTGTGTATATCTATGTTTTAATATTTATTCTGTGTGGTGAGCACATAATGCAATACACAGATGATGTAATATAGAATTATACTCCTGGCAACTACATAATTCTTACCAACCAATATCACCCTAATAAATTTAACAATTAAAAAAAAATAACACCTCTAAAGAAGTATTTTATTTTATTATAGATTTATTTTATTGTTTTTGACAGAGAAAGATAGACAGAGACAAGAGTGAAGGCCCAGAACAGTCTCCACAGTTACCCATCATCAATTTTCCACATGGTTTCATTCCACAACAGTGGGGCAGGGGCTGCACAGGGTGGGGGGAACTGGGCTGGGGGCCTCCCGCATGAAAGGAATGTCCCCTCAAGCCAGGCGCTGAACCGGGGGTGTGGGGGTGGTGAGAACTGAACAGGGAGCCTTTCACATGGGAAGCACACCCCAATTCAGCATATGGTTCCTCACGGACCCGGGCCAGATTTCAGTCCTTGGTCCCTGGGACTGCAATGCAAACAATGTGCTGAGCCATCCTGGCTTCCCCATTTTAATATTTTAAAAGACTGAAGTAATAAATGTTTTTCTTTACAATTACTTTGTTTGTTTAAAAATATATCTGTTGAGAAGTAGTCATTGCATATCTCCTTGCCAGGCAATGTTCTAGGCACTGGGAATATGGCCGTCAGCAAGATGAATAACTTATTGCCTTCATAAAACTTACATGTTCGTAAATCATGGCTATCCCTCAGGCCAACAGAAACAGAACCAGATGATTTAACTTTATAATCTTATAAATTTGTTTCTCTACTCATAGACATTTATGTCTTTTCCACTTTTATTGTTATTGTCAACAATGCTATATCAAGCATCCTCATAAATATATATATATATATTTATGTTATATATATATATATACACACATATGTTTTTTAAATTTTTTTCCTCGTGTACTAGTGCTTTTTTCTTTAATAAGGTAGATTTTTCAAAACTGAAATATTTGGAGAAAATAAACACATACTTTTTTTTTTAATGAACATTATATATAGCTTTCCAAAAGGTTGTAGCATTCCTAGGTGCAAGGTTTCTACCATCAATATATTAACCAAACATGTAGAAAAGTGTTTGTGTTCTTTTATTTTGTATAGCAGTCTTCTTACCATTCACAGATTGCCAATTATAAAAAGAAAAAAAGAAAAAGAGTGCTATTTTGAATATAATTTACATTTTTCTAGTTGCTAGTGAATTGGAGCACTTTTTTGTGTTCTTTGGCCATACACATTCCTCTAGACTCTTATTGGATTTTTTTCATTCAATTTATTTTTCTTTCTCTCTCTCTCCATGTGTGTGTGTGTGTGTGTGTGTTTGTGTGTGTGTGTATACACATATATGATATCAGCACTGTGTTTTGCAAATATATCCTTAAGTTCATCATTTGTCTTTCATTTGCTTTTTGCTGTATTTTTTTCACATACAATTAGAAATTCTTTATGTAGTCAAATGTGTTTAATTTTCCCTCTATGGTTTCTTTTTGAGTTTGGCAAGGTTTATTTTCTCTAGTTTTTTCTTTTAAAATTCTTCTCTACCCCAAGATTATTCATGTATTATCCTAAAATTTCTTTTAAATTTCTTTTGTTTAATTTTTGGATTTAGATGCTTACTGTTTAAAATTTTGTTTATGTACATGATGCGGTGTTGAATTTCAGCTTCATTTTCTTCCACATTGGTAACTAATTATGCCAATGTCAGCCATTGTGTAGTGAAGTCCTTTACTCTTCCAAAACGAAGTCACCAATGTGCCATGTAGATTCCCAGGCATACTGGATAATGGCCTACACCTGCTGTTAGGGCTTATGGGCCTTCTGGATTTTTCTAAGTTCTATAACCAAAGGAGAATAGTGAGCAACAGAACCTAGAAATGTAGTGGTGAATTCATTGTCATCAGTTTCTCATTAATTAGTGTGGACTCAAATGTCATTGCCTCAGGACTAGTAAATGATGATATAACTGCTGTTACCTCACTTTCTCCTGATGAAACTTTTATATTAGCAAATGTAAGTTTGTGCAAAAATCTAAATTTCTTGTGGTTTGTTCCAAACTTAATAAAGTAAGTTTACACTGTTCTCATATTATAATGCTATATTGCTTCATAATCAAGTTAATATTATCCAGGAGGCATTCAAATGGCTGCAGTTTATTTGTTTCTAATGTTCCTGGCAAGTGACTACATTGATGTTCACTTTTTCAAGTTTAGCAAACCATAAAAATCATGAAGCTAGATACTGGAAGGAGTAAAAATCCCACAAATTCTTCCTGTAAACATTGGCAAGTTCTATATCTCAAAATCCTTTAGCTCAGTATTCCTCAAACTGTGTGCTTTGAAATAGGGGACCCATAGGATATAAGTTAGTTTTATATACAAAAGAAGTTTTGTATAAAAAATTCAGCATGTTAGATTAAATATTTAAATAAGGTTCTTTATTGCAGAACTTCTCAGAAACTTTAGTATACTCTTGTCAACTCTAGGTCTGCAATAGGGGTATGTTATACACATGTTTCCTAAACTTGACTTTAATTGCTCTCCAACCCCCTATCCTATCATGGTATATTTACAAAGCTGATATCTCATAGAACATACTTTAGGAATGCTGGTCAACCTGAGTCTTGTTGGCTATCATAAGCTTCCATCTTCCCACCCCCCTCAAAGAAGAAATGTAAATATTGAAATACAAGAATAATACAATTATCTGAATTGAATTAGTCTCGTCTTATACACGAGAAAAATTACTTAAAAATATTCCTGATCCATTACTGGCTTTTGCAGGATCTCTCAGTCAAAACTTCATAATTTCCTTCCTACTATCATACCCATTCTACTTTCATAACCATCAAGAAATAGTCTTCTTACTGATGAGACTTACCTTGTTGTTAATCTTCTCAAATACAAAACAAATGAACAAACAAACAAACAAAACTCTTCTCTTCTAATGTTGTACTTCCTTTAGTTTTTTCCTCCCTAGGGAATCTTTCTAGACACGTTATGAGCATTGAGTGGTTGTGAGAGCAATTGCTTATTAAGGTTTATATTCTGCTATTTAAAATATATTTGTGCTGTAGAAGAGAAAACTACTGTAGGAATCTATACAAAAAGTGATGGTTTTGCTTCTTTATTCTCATAAATCGATATTAAAATCAATTCTGTTATCTTTTGAACTTTCCCTAACCCAGTTCTATCCTACTGGCGGTCAGTTGGTTAAATGTCAGTGCTTTTCTTGGTGGGCGTATTCACTGGTTCAGCAATCAGCACTTTTTATTTTTTTCTTTAGGAAGATGGTGACAAGAATGTTAAAGTAATTAACTTGCCTATCTGGTTGTCTTATATGATGGCAACTGCAATTTCACAGTAGAGAATGGGCTGACTCTTAACTGTTATCAAAAACATTAAAATTGAGCATGTTTTAGTGTTTCTATGAAAATAAAGATTTAGGTCTGGAAACCCAGTGAGCATTTTTTTTTTTTTTTTTTTTTTTTTTACATTTCTCCACCTCTCTCTTCGTTCTTCCTTCCATCCTTTCCCTCTCCCTTCCTCCACTCTTCCTTTCTTCCTTGAACTGTGCTATTTATTGACATATGACTTGCACTGCACTTCAATAGAGAAGCTGGGAGAAAAGGGAGAGAGTGCAACATTAGGGAAGCAGTAGGTCTTGCACATAAAATTCAAGACACAGGTGTCGGTCCCTCATTTCATTTTACAAGAAAAGAATTGAGAAGGGGAAAGAAAGCAGTTCATATCTATTCTCAATAGAGTTATGTAGAAAGGAAAAGGTTCCAAGCTATTTTCTTTTTATGTGCTATCAGAGGAAAATTTGGCCATTTACTGGCCACATCTTATTGTCGCCATCAAAAATGCCCACTAATTGTTCCTAACTCTTAAAGTATTTATTGTCTATAGATACTGTCTGTTAGACTACTCTCTTCCTGTATTTTAATTGTCTTTTTAATTTGCTCCTATGAGGAATTTTTTAAAAAACAACAAAATGTATTTATATTTCAAACACAATTTGTGGGATGTTTTGTTTTCTTTGCCAATTTGGGGATGTCAGAATATAGGTATGATAGCATTATATGAACAAAATGGATACTTTATATAATAATCTTATTAATACTTAGTGATAAGCCAGAGGTCAGGAAACTTGATTTTTTATTTCTGGCTCTGCCTGGTACTTGCTTTTTTCTTTTCCTTTTTTCAAAGATTTCTTTTATTGTTTTTGACAGAGATAGAGAGAGACAAAGATAGAGAGAAGGGGGAGGGGCCAGATCAGTCTCCATAATTGTACATCATCAGTTTTCCTCATGGTTTTGTTCTACACAGGTGGGCGGGGACCACACAGGGTGGGAACTGGGCTAGGTCCATCCTGCATGGGAGGCATGCCCCCTTTAGCTAAGGTCCAAACTGGGGGATGAGAACTGAACTGAGGAGTCTCCTGCACAGAAAGTACACCCCAGTTCAGCGTACGGGTCCACATGGGCTGGGGCCAGTATTCAATCCTCACTCCTGGGGACTGCAAAGCAAGAGCTTAACTGTCTGAGTTATCCCAGAGTCCCCGCTTTTTTCTTAAAAAAAAAAAAAGATTGGCAATAATAATTTTTGGCCTATGTATCTCACAGGTATATTTAACCCATATGTACAACATGGAATGTTGAATATAAAAAAGAGAGGACTTAAAATAGAGAAGTTGGGGAAGCCGGGATGGCTCAGTGGGTTAGGCGCTCACCTTGCAGCCCCGGGGACTGAGGATCGAATCCCGGCCCTGGCCCATGTGGACCCATGTGCTGAACTGGGGTAGTGTCCCCAGTTCAGTTCTCACCGGGGTGAAGACCCCGGCCCAGTTCTTGCCCTGTGCAGCCCCTCTCCCACCTGTGGAATGAAACTATGTGGAAAAACAAATGATGTGCAACAATGGAGACTGTTCTGGGCTCTCCCCCTTCTCTCTGTCTCTGTCTCTGTATCTCTCTCTGTAAAAAACAATAAAAAAATAGAGAAGTTGTAATAAGATACTAATAAAAACTTATGTGCATTATTTCTTCCTAGGATCATTATTCATCTCTTATTTATTCAAGTAAATTTAGCACCTAGAATGTGCCAGGCATTATGATACACCATGAAAATGGATTGATAAATAATATAATTATCTCAAGACAACATATACATATTAGGATATAAGCTGAACAGTCAACTTATAATTGTTATAAGAATTTTCCTGATCTAATTTGGGAGTTAACCTAAATTTTAATAGTTTCCTAATTGTTCAAGTCCATTTTTTTTTTTTGGGAGGGAGAATAGAGGTTGCACAATTTATTTATGTAAATATACATATTTTTTTCATTTACACTTGACATAAAATATTGTATTAGTTTCAGGCAAACAATATGGTCATCATTCTCATACATCTGGTACTTCTTTGACACCCTACATATTTACTACAATATTACTGACTGCCCTATGCTGTACTTTACATCCCCATGACTATATTGTGAATTGTGCTTCTTAATTCCTTTCCTCTTTTTGCTCACCCCTGTAGCCCTCCTCTCATCACCCTAACAAATCTAGTACTCATCTGACATCATTCATAGTTATTACAATACTGTTGACTACATTTCATATACTATTCCCTATATCCCTATAACTATTACTTTGTAACAACCAATTTGTACTTAACCCCTTCCCTTTATTTTATTCACTCCCCCAGCCCTCCTCCCATCTGACAACAATCCAAATGTTTTCTGTATCTCTGAATTTGTTCCTGTTTTTGTTTGTTTGTTTGTTTGTTGTCTTCTTTAGATTCCAACTATAAGTGAAATGAATTTGCATCTGTCTTTCTCTATCTGACACTTCACTCAGTACAATGCCCTCCATGTCTTTTGATTGGAGCTTTTAATCTGTTTCAATTAAAATTAAGTATTGATAAATATGTAGCTGTTGTCATTTTATTATTCATAATTTTGCTCCCCCTACCCCCATCTTAAAGAAGTCCATCTAACATTCCTTGTAATACTGGTTTGGTGGTGATGGACTTCTTTAGCTTTCTTTTGTCTGGGAAGCTCTTCATCTGTCCTTCAATTTTGAATAATAGCCGTGCTGGATGTCATAATCTTGGTTGTAGAGTCTTGGTTTTCATCATGTTCAATGTTTTCTGCCAGTCCATTTTGGCCTGTGAAGTTTCTGTTGAGAAATCAGCTGAAAATCTTATGCTGCTCACTTATAAGTTACTAGTTGCCTTTCTTTTGCTGCTTTTAGGATCCTCTCTTTGTCTTTAACTTTTGCCATTTTAGTTATGATGTGTGTTGATTTGGGCCTGTTTGAATTTATCTTGTTTGGGACTCTCTGTGCTTCCTGGGCTTATATATCTATTTCTTCCACCAGGCTAGAAAAATTTTCAGTCATTATTCTCCTAATTGGTTTTCAATTTCATGTACTCTCCTTTTTCTGGTATTCCTATGATGTAAACATTTTTACTTGATCTTGTCTCAGAGGAATCTTAAGCTATCCTCATTTTTTTTTTTGACTCTTTTTTCTTTTTGTTGTTCTGATTGGGTGTTTTTCATTACCTTTTCATCCAAATCACTGATTTGAGCCTCTGCTTCATCTAGTCTGGTGAATCCTTCTATTGCATTCTTCATTTCAGTTATTGTATTCTTTACTTCTACCTGGTTCTTTTTAGTGGTTTCTATGTCTTTCTTTATGCATACTATCTCTTTGTTAAAATTTTCATCAAGTTCCTTGAGCATGCTTGTAACTCTTGTTCTGAATTCTGCCTCTGATATGTTATTTGCCTCCATATCACTTAGATCTTTTTCTGTAGTATTTGCTATTCTTTCACTTAGGACATATTTCTGTGTTTTCTCATTTTGGCTGCCTGTCTGTGTTGGTTTCTGTGTATTAGGTAGATCTGCTCCATCTTCAAGTATTGCTGGGTAGTCTTATGTGGTAGGTTCCCTGTGGGACCCTGGCACAGTTTCTGTGGTCACCTGTGCTGGGTGTTCCTGTATATTTCTGTTTGGTGGCAGTGCTATGCCTGAAGCTACTCAGCAACAGCCTCAGAGCACACTGAGACCAGTTGCCATCCACCTGGGGCCTGCAGACTCCTCCAGTGGTTTTCTAGGAAAGATGGCAGTTCGGGTGGAAGGGCTGGCTGCTCACCAGAGAAAGTGTCTCTGGTGTTGTGGGAGTTCAGTAGGGCTGGGTCCCAGTGAGTCAGTAGGGTGGAGCTTACCAGATCGATCATATTGAAATTTGGCTGTGTAGGGGGAGGGCCATGACACAAGAAAAATGGAGTCTGCCAGCTGCTTGGAAGGAGAACCCAACACAGGAAAGGTCCTGACTTCCTCTAGCCTCTGCCCCAAAGCCACACACCTCAGTCTGTCCCTGTAGACCTCCAACACCTCCCGAGTCACTCTGTTTCTCTGCTGGAGCACAAGCTGAGTGACTGCAAATTCCTGGGTCTGTGTGTAGGCACTTCAAGAGGACACCTGGGCCTCCCACAGCCCTCCATTCCACCTGGACAGTGAGAATCCCCTCCTTTCCCCCCCCCCACAACCAGGTATAGATGCCACTTTCCTGCACCAGCACCCTGAATGGGGTTCCTTGCTCCTCCAGGGGGAGCCTCTGTGGCTGAGCTATGCCTCCTGATTCTCACTGGCCACATGGAGGTGTGCGGCCATCCCCCTTCTTGTCTCCACCACCTCTACCAGTCTTGATGTGCCCTCCTCCTTATTTTCTTAGTTATATTATAAAACTTTGGCTCAGCCAGACCTAAGATGGCTCTCCAAGTTGGTTGTTTTATAATTTAGTTATAATTTTAATGTGCTCACAGGTGAACAATTTAATAATGGGTTCAATATCCAGATGGTGTTTGGATTCTGTGACTACCTCATTACTAATACAGCAGACACTCAGTTAACTGGTCCTCCTGGGGCTTGATAGATGCTGGATAAATATAAGTAGAATCTCAGTTAATTGGAAACCAAGCTGGGTAAATGTAGTAGTATTTTTTTTTTTTTTTTTTTGGCTGGTTGCTTGAGAGTGCCAGTTGCGTGAATTCCAGTAATGGAGAGTCTACTGTAATATCAATTTCATTTATTAAGCACTAATCCTTTTTTCTCCTAGCTTGTCTTTTATTTTTGTATTTTGGATACACTTATTAAATTTTCTTTGACAGACTTTGTTACCTTTGGCTCAAACTGCTTTGTTATTGACTTTATTTTCTCCCTATCACAAATTACATATTTTATCTGTCCTGAGCTCTTATTTTCAGGGAAGAATTTTAGTTTCCACTCAATACCAAATGTTTCCCTTCAAGAAACAATTATATATTGCATTTATTTTTATTTTTGTCAAAATGTATGATAAAACATTAGTTAAATGTTTATGAAGCTGAATAAAAATTCATGTAATCTGCCTTCATTTTTCTGTGTGTATATGTGTTTTTGTGTGTAGTTTACAACCTCCATTTACCAATATTATCTTGTGATGGGTATTTTCAAAAGGTCATGAAGCATGTATAAATTAAATATATCCATCATGACCTTATTTTATTTGAAGAAACTCTTTGAAAATACTTAGAAGAATGTTTATGAATAGTTTGGAAATTGTTGCTTTAGGAAATGTACCCGTTTAAGTTTCTTCTAGAATTATTTACTCCTATTTGTTTTGTTTTTATTTTTCAATTACAGCAAATATTCAGTATTATTTTATATTAGTTTCAGATATACAGCATAGTGGTTCGGTATGTATGTCATTTACAAATTGATCCCCCTGATTAGTTTAATATCCACCTGACACTATACATAGTTATTAAAATATTATTGCCTATATTCTCTATGCTATTCTTTACATCTGCATGATTGTTTTGTAACTACCAATTTATACTTTGTAATCCCTTCACTGTTTTCACCCTCAAACCCTCTCCTCTCTGGCAACTATCAGTTTGTTCTTATCGCTCTATTTTAAAGAAATCATTGATTTAGACAGAGACTTTCATTAGAATTGAGAAATTACTCTTAGTTTGCTGGATGTATTGTTAGTAAATTGTGACATTCACTGATATACTAAAAACCTAAACCTGTAATCCTGGCAATGGAGAAAAAAAATCTCTTTATGGGAGGAACAATTGAATACTAGTACTATCTCTTATTTATTCAGGAATCTTTTGGTTGCAAATAACAGAAATCAAAGTGAAACTAAATTAAAATCAAATTGCTGACTTATTTAAAAAATCATCTTAGAGTTATTGGAGTCCAAGAACAATCAAAGTTTGAAAGGCAGGCATTTGGGAAACTCCTTCAGGGATTTTATTAATTATGTTATCAGTTCAACTCTTTTCATACCAGGGCTTAAACAAGATAGAATGTTTATTTATCTCTTACATAAAAGCATGAGTGAGTAAGCAGTCTAGGGAGAGTATGGCACCTGGTCCATATCATTAAAACTTCAAGATTTCTTCTATTTGGTTGTTCTAACACATCTAAGTTTGTTATATTTTCTGCATAATGTATTTTGAATTAATTCCTGTCAGACCTAAGTTCTAACTGCTGGGGTTGGAAAAAAATAGAGAGCAATCTACTTCCTTATAAGAATGTGACACAGACGTTGCTCACATCACTTTTGCTCACGTGATTGACTGAATTTAGTCATGTTTCTACAAGTGGGGCTGGGAAATATAGTCTTTGTCTGGTAAGCTATGCATGCCACTAAAACTTGAGGGTTTTGTTGCCAAAAGGAAGAATGGGAGAAAGGATATTAGGAACAAATCACAGTCATCACCACATAAACAAAAACCCTTTAACACAGTTAGGATTCTATCTTTGCCACTTTTTCTCTCCTCCTTTCTAACAATGGACTTCACTCTATTTTAATATAAGACACAGAGGAGGTGATATCATTATCTATAACTCTGTGTTCATATTTTCTCAGCTTCAAGATCAATATAATCTTTAACAAGTAAGTTCTATGTTGTTCCTTCCCCTGGTACATTGCCCAAGGAGGCCACAACTAGAGAGGAAGGTCAGATTCTAGGTAAGGATAATATTCATTCATTTAACACATATTTATTAGACAACCATGTGTCAGGCACTGTTCTAGACCAGAGCTAAATCTTATCTGCTACCTGTTTTTGTAAATAAAGTTTTATCAAAACACAGTCACACCCATCTGTTTTTAAGTCTGTGACTGCTTTTGTAACACAATAGCAGTTTAGTAGTTGTGACAGAAATAGTATGTTCTCGAAGCATAAGGTATTTACCATGTGGCCCTTTATAAAAGTTTGCCTACACTGTTCTAGATGTTGAGGATACAGTTGTCACCAATACATGCAAGGTCTCCATCCTTTTGTAGCAAACATACATAGGATTTGCCATTTCAGATGCAGTTATCGGGTGATTCCTACCTTGTTTTAGGGTGTGTGACACAGCAGATGGTCTATTTAATATCTGCATGGGCTTTCGGGTTTCACTCAGATAGCTCTCTCTAGCACAGTGTGTGCTCATTCAAGAAAACTCTCATTGCGTTTCTAGTTAGGTGTTCTTAATTAACTTAGAGATTTCAGTCATTAAAATGACCTTTGTACCTTTGGCTATGTCTTATCCTTAGCTCCTGGTCCTTCTTGGTCCATGGATAACTCAAGCTATTATTTTGTTGTTATCTGTTTATATTGCTATTTTCTTGCTTCTGACCATTTTGCACATGGCTTGTTTCATTTTTATTGAGCTATATTCTCATGGCATTTGGCTTATTTTAAGAATGGATGTGTCACCTGTGGCTGAAACAGTGATATCCTCCCCCCACTCTCATTTGATTATCTCCATCTTTTCCATTTTGTTCTTTATTTTCTCTTAAAATTTTATAGAGGTGATTCAGGATGTGGAAATTCATTCAGTTAAATTGAGGTTACTCATTACAGGTCTCACTCAATCTGCAAAGTAATGCCATTCATTAGTTTCACACTCACACAACCTTTGTAGCAGGATATCCACCAGCATCTGATTGTAAGTATCGTGATTAGAGCCTTCCTGTAACATAGCCATTGGGAGTTCAGAACTGTCTGCCTAGAAATATGCTGCTATCAATAGGTGGATGATTAATATGAAGGGAAGTAATGAAGTAGGGGGTAAAGGTACAAGAGCCTCATGGCATGAGAAATTTATGATAGGGAGAACTTCATAAGGAGAACTACGTGTGCATTAGTAAATTTATCAAAGGGTCGAAGTTGAAAATCTATTTAGTATGTGCTCATTGACTTCATCTTCAGTTTAATTAGGACTGACTGAGAGGCTTACTCTGGCTTCATTTAGTTTATTAGCCACCAACTTATTCTTCTTGACTTATTCTGCTCTCCCTCCCTCCCTTTCTTTCTTGATATGGGAATGTAACTCTGAACAATAGAGACACAGTCCTAATTCTCATGGAGCTCATGGTCTCAAATGGGAGACAAACAATAAAAAAGGCAGTTGTTGAGGGAACTGTGGAAGCACATGCTGGAACTAATAGATGCTTTCTCCTAGTTAAAATGCATTAGTAATTATATAATCACATTTTTCATTAGTGTGAATTTTATTAGTTCCAACTTTTTTCTGTAAATGACAATGAATGTTCTAAATGACTAGGTGAGTACTTAATATTATCCAAGAACTGCAAAATAATAAGTAGACAGTATAATCATGGCTTAGCATCATTAGACTGGAGCTGTGACACTATTCATTACCATTAAAGCAGTATCTTTTTCTTAAGGCAACACTAGTTAGTTTTACATTATTGTATGTGATAAACTTGTATTTCTTTTTAAAAACTCTGTAACTCAAAATTTTTAGTAGGCTTTCTTGAGATTTCTAGTTTTTTGAGGGATATATAGTTCTTCTGTTTCCCAGAAGAGCTGCTAGAGAGGTAGGAGACTGATGAAAACATCTTAGAGTGTGGACAGTTTCTAGAAATTGCTGTTACCCCTGATTAGTTATACCCAGTGTGATGATGGTTAATAATAATAATAACAATGATGGCAGTTATAAAAGCTAATACCCCTATAGTGCCAAGTTATAAATGTTTTACACATACTAACTTATTAATCCTCAGAGCAACTCTATTATTAGTTCCACTTTATAGATGAGGCTACTGAGGCCCACAGCTGGTAAATGACTGGACTTGGGGACTGAAACACTGGCTCTGAGGCACACACTTGTAAACACTAAGCTCTATTCTCCTCACAGCCGAAAAACTCAGAGTGGTTTTCTAGTGTTGAGAGGACAGTTTTTAAGATTAAATGACCTGAGTTCTAATACCCACTCTCTATCAACATGCTTTTTGTCTTGGTTTACATAACTAAATTGAAGGATTTAACTACAGTATATTGATATTCTAAGAAATGCGTTCCCAGATGTGTTCTATAAAAAAGGACCTAGCAGTTAAGTTTAAGAAATGCAGCAAAATATATTCCTCTCTTAGAAAGTTAAAATGTTCCAAAAAGTCCTATAGTAAAGACACTTATCTAACTTTGTTTGACCCAGTTCTTTCTAAACTTGAGACCAAGGGATGCCCTTTTGGAGAAGAATGGAGGGAATAACACATTTAACACACCAGTGAACTAGTGGTTTATGAAACTATTTTCAGAAGCTCTTAACCATATAATATGTCACATCTCTTTCAACTTCAAACTTCCTGTGATTGTAAATATCAATCATATATTTACACGTTTGCCAAGCTATTTGTATTAATCTCCAACGTTGACTCCAAACTAACTGAGCATTTGATGAATCCACATAGTGTGTATAGTATTGTGGGTGAAAAGTATACTTAATATTCTTTGTAAATAAACAGCCCAGTAGTATCACATTTATGGTTTGAGGCCTTTCCAACTGGTTTTCTGGCATGTGTAACTTATGTTTCCCATCAAGCTAAAGTAGAACCTGCCTTAACCATAGCTTATTAGAAGGTTTAATGACAATTTTCTGTAGAAGTTAACTGGATTATAGTTTTACTTGCAAATGGGTGTATGTTGTTACATCCCTGAAGTCTTGGTATTAATAATAGAAAGTGGTATTCACGGTGTTTGTTTTACCATTCATGGAGTTTTCTGCAAAGATATGCCTATAGCACAACAGTTTTTTTACTTTATTGCTAGCTGTTTCAGGGTAGTTAATTTAGAGCTTTAGCTTTGATTCTATGAATGCTAATGTGTGTGCACTTACTGTTTTTTTTTTTGTGTACATGTGTGAAAGCACATATAGGAAGGATTTACTTGATTTCATTTGTGCAGTCACATTTCAAGGCCATGAACACTATACAGAATTGCATTTAGAGCAGATACAGGGAAGCCACTTTTAATATGGGTACTGAGGGACTTGAGAACCTGTCCCAATTTCCACTGAACTCAAAAATCAGAAATTAGAGTTGGCAGAGTTCTTCATCAACCTTTAAGGTGGTGAAATTGAACTTACAAATATACAACTTATTATCCCCAAGTTTTACTCACAATCAAGAAGTAAGAAATTAGCCTTGCTAAGTGAAAAAAATACCTTTCTGCAAAACTGAACAAATGGCTAATTTGACAAAGTGCCGTGGTAATATGATGGGTTAGCTAAGACCTTCAGAAATGAGACACTCTTTAGGTTACTTAAGACCTTCACAAATGAGATACTGTACAAAAATAAAAATGGAAGAAGAACTATTTCGTACAGAAACACTGGCCCAGGTCCTTTTCTCATAAGAATTTTTAATGGTTCTAGGAAGCATTGAAAAGAGACCTAATAGGATAAGTTGGCATTTTTAATAGAATTTTCAGCCAGCATTCTCTTCTCACTTTCCGTCAAAATGTAACTGAGAGTGGCTGAAATTGAAATTCTTGACAGACATTTCGCCTAGTGTCATCTTTCTCTTTCTTAAAGGCACAGTACAGACCTTCAACTGACCCGGAGGCTCCTTTCTTTTCAGGAAGTGCTTTTCATTTACCTTCAGGCTGCCTTGGTAGTGATTCTGTACCTGGCCCTGTGGAGGGTTGGTATACGAAATTGGTTTGAGGAAGATTAGTCAGTGTTATTGTAATCGGAAAGTGGGAAGGACCAGAAGAAACATCCCACAAAAACTTAACTCTCAAGGGTGTTATTTGGCGTGGTGGTGCAAATAATCGCAACCCCATTTTCTATCTAGCTCCATCATTTTCTAGTTGCATCTTCTGAAGAGAATTACTTCATTTTCCTTAGTTTTGACTTTCTCAGGTATAAGATGGGGAGTATGAAAACCTCCTGGCAGGGATGTTTTCAGGAACAAAAGAGGCAGCACATATGAAGCACCTATTATTGTCACTCAGAAATGTTAGGTGTGATTATTGGTGGCTGCAGAGATTCAAGTGACTTTCATCAAGCTTGTTAATTCAGGGAAGTAAATGACTTGGTTTATCAGCAGAACCTTTGTAAGCCCTTGGGGGGAAAATGCCACATTGTTTTCTCAAAGATAAAGCCAATACAATTGTTGGAATTGCAGCAACAGCAATTCTCTTCATCATTATGTTACATTGCACTGAGGTTCTAAAATATATCTTTCGGTTTCAGTGTATTATGGTTTAAGAACATCAGGAAGAGGAAGAGAATCAGCATGAGGTTGATGGTTGAGTGGCAACTGTAATTTTCCATATAACAGAATCTTTGCTAATATAAAAGCTACCTTCTGGTTATGCAAAAGTTTAATGAAATATAGGCACAAAGTGGTGTTTTCTATCCAACAAAGAATAAGTGCAGTCACAGAATTTAGCCTGTTGAGCTATTCTTTCCAAAATCAACCACCCAAGGACCAAAGGACATGATTTAGAACAGAATTTCCATGCATTATTTTTTGAGTGAACAAAACAGTTTGTATAGATCCAGCATAATTTGGTAATGTTCCTATTTGTTGGAGAAATGCCAAATACTTGTAAAATTGGCACAAAGCAAAACATAGCCCTCATCTGTATACCACATAGTTATAACATAAAATCATGAGCTCAGAGGTACGATTTCTGAAAAGATCAAATTAACATTGTAGAAATAGAGCCCCCTCCCCCCCCCCCATTTCATAAA